>JAJTUV010002326.1:0-248776 GCA_021653895.1 Mastomys natalensis
AAATCCCCAGGGCGCCTATCCTAAGCTCAAGGTGGACTGGAGAGAGGGCAGAGGGGACACAGCTTGTAAACTGCTCTAGAGCTCTAAAGGCAGAGAGCACAGAAAGAGGGACGCTCCCATGGATCTTGTTTCTCCCAGCAACCTCAACTCTGCAGGAGGGCTCTTCTCCAGCTGTGGAGCTGCAAGGTATCTCGACCCAAGAGAGCAATTAGGTCACTCCCATGAGCCCTTAGGATGGGCTACCCTAGGGGGATTGCAATTCTCCTAGCTAAGGAGCACTTCCAGCCTCCACTCTTACATCGAAGAACTGGGCACTTCACAAGCTCTTCCAGTGGGCTTAACAGCCTAGAGGGTTCCCAGAACAATCTGAGCCCCAGGAGTTAAAGCACAGTGACCAAACAGGCTTCTGAGTAAGGTAGAAATCATTGCCAGTCAGAAATCTCCCTGTACGGAGGCAGAAACCTCTACCCTGACCCCACTTTGGCCTCGGACTGTAATGGGATCCTACCTTAACCCAAGGAGAAAACAAGCCCTCTTCTCTCACTTTAGGGGTGAGAGGAGAGATGCACCATCCCTGGGACTCAAGGGGCCAAGGCAGGCAAGAACCTAGGAAGTTAGCAAAGAGCCCACAAGAGTGGACAGGAGGAAATTCCAGAAATGGGAATCTGGGAACATGGAAGGAACAGGTCAAGCGCTGCTCCCCCACCCCCCAGTTTTCCACTGTTGTCCACAACCGAACTGCCAGAAAATGGGAAGAGTGATTACGACCCTGAGTTCCACTGTGAGTCCTAGATGCCAAAAGAGAAAAAGGTCCAGAGGTCACAACAGCCCAAGATACTCCTCACCAACAGCCCAGGAACCACTGAGCCACCGCCCTGAAAGGTGTGTGTTGTTTAGAGATGGGAGGGGGCAGAGTTAGGAAGGAGAAGAAAGAAAAGGACCTCCTTTATATCATCACACCCCCCCAAACCATAGGGGAAGTCTAAGCATGGCTCTCTAGTCCTGGGGGGGGGACTAGGACCTGCCTGGACAGGAATCGCACGTTCCCCACCCACCTCTCTCGCTGGCTCCACTACCATTCTCAGCCCTTGACTGGCTCTAGAAGAAGCTCTGGTGCCTGGCTCAGTTGGACCCCCGACGGGCACTGGATCGAACCCCCTCCTCAAACAAACCCTCTTCCACTCCGCCCTTCTCCACCCGCCGCCTTTGTGAGCCTGGAAGCAGCGCCCGCCTTTCTACCTCCCCGGCAGAGAGAAATGGGGGGGGGGGTGCGTGCAAGAAGAGACGGCAAAGAGAAAGACACGGAGGCAAACAGAAAGGGAAGAAAGACAAATGAAAATGGGAGAAGCTGGAGAAAGGATACAGATGCTGCCACTCGCCCCAGGGCGCTAGGTCCCGAGCCGCCCTGACACCTAAGCAAATGAGGAACCTGTGTTCTGGCCTGGTCCCTTGCTCAGGTCGATCCCTCACCCCTGGAGTGACTGTGAGTGAAAACCACCACGTTCCCAGAGGCCCTGGAGTGGGTGCTTACTCGCCCCCACCCAGCTCTTGGGTGCGCTCTGGAGCGCCCAGACATTCTATCTGCCTGGTGTGACCAACGGACTCGAGGAGGCTAGGGCCAAACCGAAGGGTCGAAACCCAGCTAAGTGCCCCCACCCCACCCTTCTGCACCCTATCCCGACTGCCCGCAGGAAAACACTAGAAAAGGCCAGATATAAAATAGGGCGCCGTACCTCCTACGGACAACACCCCCCCCACGCACTTGGGGGTGCACGACCTCACCCCGAAGAAGTGCCTCCCACCCCTAGGGACCAGAGTAGATAAGTTACTCACTTAGGGTTAAGAGAGCTCCAGGACACGGGCTCCAGGTTCTTGGCCAACGGCGTGGCAAGCCGGCAAAGCGTCAGCACGACCATAGCCACAAGCCACTTGCTGAGCCAACGCTGCCCAGGCCGGGCCATTTTCCCGGGGGCAGGATGCACTTCAGGATCTCCTAGCGCCTCCTCAGCAAAGATCGACTCGCCTGCCCGTGCCGCGCAGCGCTCGGAGCCACTCAGGCGCCCATCCTCCGCAGCCGCCGGCCTTGAAGCACTCCCCTCCCGCCGGCCTCGGGGTCGCTCTCCTGCGCCCGGCTGGCCAGGAGGACTCACTGGGCAGTCGTCCCCAACCCGCGCATGGGCTGCGGCCTCCGAGGACTTTCTCTCCTGGCCTCTCCGCCGCACGAGGCGCGACGGGGGCTCGCCGCCCCCGAGTGATCCCCCCCGGATTCCGCTCGGCTCTCCCAGACTGTTGGAGACTGCGAGTCCTCTCCCCGACCGGGTCTCCCTGAAGAGCGCTCAGTGGTTGCCCCGACGCCTCGACCGTCCCGGGATTGACGCCTCTGGGAAGAAGAGGCGGGTTGTCTCCCAACAATGCGAGCTCGGTCCCCAGGCTCCCGACTGGGTCCCCCTAGCACGGACTCCGTTCCTCCGGGCCACGGTGGGACTCCGCGCCGGCGCGTCCCACGACAGCTTCTACTTTAGCACCGGCCCTTCTCAGTATACTTAAAAGACTAGTACGGCCCTGCTGAGCAAATCAGTCCCATCAATTTGCGCCTCTGAAGCCTTGGCCGGGTAGCCCGGCAGCCCAGTCGCCAAGTCCTTAATCCCCGGCGATTGAGCCCGAGTGTCTGCAGTCAGTGCGAATCTCACACACCCCCCACTGCTGTCCAGCGCGCATAGACTCCCTCCGCTGCCGCTGAGCTTTCTACTCTCCTGCTCAGGCGAGCACAAGGCCAACCCTGCTCCTTCGAACCAATAGAAAGCTCTGTGACGGGGTCCTTGCCCCATACCACGCCCACAGAGCAGGAAGGGGTGGGGCTTCGGGGAGCTCTTAAGGACGCTGCTCTCTCGATGGCACTAATCTGAATGTGCGGCTCTTGCGGTTATGGTTGTGTCCCGCTTAGTCTGGTTCCCAGGGAGTTCTCGGGAAGTTGGGGCTTCCCAAAAGCTGCTGGCCTGCTCTCCTTTATGCACACCTGGTCAACACCCGGCCCACTGACCAAGACCAGAAAAGCCCTGTCCCAGTATCTCCAGAAAGCACCGTTCTTGTGTTCTTTTTACACACACAAACACCCCACATGCTCATACTCGGCCCCAGAATCCCACTGTGTGCCCATTTCTGTCAGCCTGCCTGCTCCCAGTCTAGTATCCACACTCTGTTGGACCGTCTTTCTGCCCTCGCAATGCACTCCTTTGCATTGACCACAACAAGAATAATAGCTATGGGTGGTGGAGACTCAGAAAAAAGTATTGTGTCCAAAGGGGAGGAGGAATTTATTTGCATCTAGTGAACCAACCCTTTAAAAATTTCATCTTTGAGAGTGAACCCTTTGGGACCCTCCGCCCCAACTCCGGGCACACAGATTTAGTCAGTCCTATCTGAAGGCACACAAAAGGGCCTAGGGTAGTCGAGTAGGGACAAGAGGTCACAAACTACACAGAAAGCTCCAGGACAGGGGGGACAGGAGCAGAAGAGAAGCACTTTGAAAGAGCAAAAGCAGGCATCTGGGCCCTGAGATTCCGGACTCCAGCCTTTCCCGGCCTCAGCCTCGCCATCTGGGTCTTTGTCTCCCAGCACTGGCCCATTCTCTCCGCCCCTCCTTGTCTCTTTGCTTATAATTTGGCTCAATCCCATAGCTCAGACCCTCCCGGTCTGACCTACTCGCCTTCCTCAGGTCCCAGCGGACTTACTCACGTGCTAATGTCTCCCCCTGCTGGCCTTCTATAGACTTGCGGGTTCCCGGATAAGCGAAGGCCTCCCACTGGAGCCTGACAAGCAAGTCTGGTACTCAGAGCACACAGAGGCAGGCATGGCACTAGTAAGAGCAGCCTATTGGTGTAGGAAAGGTGGGAAAGAGCCGGTGGTGGTGGGGGAAGATCGGGGTTTGCGGACTAGAAAGGTTAGAAAGGCTTCCTATATTCATGGTCCTCCTTTTTCTCCTCCTGGGCTGCCTCCCTCTTTTCTTTCTCTTTTTAATGAATCAGGGTTCTAACTTAGGGCCTCAGAGTTACTAGGCAAGGTCTTTATCAAGAACCAAATTCTTTCTTGTTGCTTCTCTGTGGAGATAATTGTCTGAGCACCATTCTTTAGGAGCTCTGCCATTTATATGAGTTCTATGTCCATTATTGAGCTATGGAGTCCTTCACTGCATCGTCTAATGGTCTCTGTCGTTGTAGTGGGGGCATCTATGTGGGGGAGAGTAGGGAGGAAGAAGCTGAGCTTCTCCTACCTTTGGAGCCAGAGACCTTGCAGCATTCAGTGGCTCTGGGTACACAGTCTAGGATCTTTGTTTTCCCAACTGGACTCTGCACTGGGATGTAAGCAGAGCAAGGAGAGATACAAGAAAGGTAGAAAGACACACCGGTAGTCCACCTGAGAGCCACACTATCAACAGACTTCCAGACATAAGTCTAGAAAGCAGCCAGTTGCTTACGAAGTCTCTACAAGGCATCAAGGACCACTGTAGATGATTTTCTTTCTTTTATTGGATATTTTATTTATTTACCTTTCAAATGATATCCCCTCTTCTGGTTTCCCCTCCGGAAATGAAATCAACTCTGCTATCCCTGTTTTTACTCAAGAGGGAAACTAAAGCTCGGGATTGACACATCCCGACCTATCCCTGGGGTCGTTCCTGGTGTCTCTGTCGCCAGTCCTATGACCATTCTCTTGTACAATCCAGATGCACCCACGTGCAGCTGCTCCATGCATACTTGCTCTCTTGGCTCATTGTAAATTACAAGCTGCGAGGTTCCTGGAAAACCACGGCCTTCAGGATGGCCAGACCACTGCTCTTCACTCACAGGTCTTAGAAGGTCACTAGTCCGAAGACCGGTCATTCATTTTGGCTGTAGACCAAAGTTCTTCTCAGACAGAATCACTAGTGCTAAGCCCAGAATGACCCCAGATTTTTCCTTTTCATGGCCAACATGTCTCGTGCCCCTCCAGAGGACAGCCCCACACTAAATGGGAGCTACAGATTTGGGAAACCTAGGCAGATGGAAGTAGTTCCTGAGTGTGCCAACATCTAATTCTGGGCAGAGGGGACAGTGGAAGATAAAGACAGACTCTTAGGTCCAGACTTCCTCCACACACGGCTCATCTCTGGTCACGCCACTGCCCTTCTGCCTCAGCCTGCCCATGTTAGTTAGCTACCAGGACCTCAGGAACAGGGTTAGAGTAGGCACGCCCTCTCTGCTTCAATCAGGTCCAGCAGCTGAAAAGTTCCCACCCCTGCCTGACCCTAACAGGTTCTCAGGTGTAGAGATCCAGGTTTCCTGACTGAGGGAAAAAATAATTCTCTAGGGGAGCCTGGAGGAAGGCCTGGTCTGTAGGGAATGCTACAAAGCTCTTACTAGCCCACAGACTGTCACAGTCTAAGACTCCAAGGTCATTGTGTCAAAACACACACACACACACACACACACACACACACACACACAAGCTGTGCCTTTCTGGGCCCAGCTGCCCACACCCATAGGATGGGAGAGAGGCTAGCTGTCAGCTCCATCCCCTTGGGCAAATCCCCTCATCTATGAAGGGCCTGTTACTGTTCTGTGGCCTGGCGGTCATTCCTCCTTCACAGCTCCCTGGGAGTACTTAATGAGACAATGTGCCCACCAAGGCTCAGCCTCATGCCTGGCCTAGCACAGGGCTTACTAAATGGAAACTCTTATTCTTCCACAGAGCCTCCCATGAAGACACTCTCATCCCTAGTGACACACATTCATACCAGTTCACGCACGCTTTGTGTGTCACACACATATTTTCCAATCCCCTCTAGTTTCACACATGTGTCCACATTCACATACAAAACCTCCCTCTCTGCTGAGCAACCAACTGGCAAGGTGAGGTTCTGGCCTGATGGAACTTAGAGTCTAACCCCCGGTTTTTCCTATTCACTGAACCTATGGAGATCCGAAGACTACTCCTCTCCATTTCTGTGGATCATGCCCTTGACCTCTCTCTGCCTGCCCTATACTCAAGACACAGAGCAGTGAAGCTATTCACCCAAGGCCACACTGCCAGGAAGCAGAGAAGTCGGGCCATCTGGACAAACAACTTGACTTTCTACTCACAGCTCTCTGTTCTATCACAAGGCTCTGGGCTGAGGAGTGGTGTTTTGCTGAGCCACCAAGACCACCCGAGCTCGTCTTCCAACACCTGGAAAAGCAAAGGAAGGGTCAGGGAGTATACTGACCCTTGATGTCACGCCAACTGGTGAACCTAGTGAAGCTGGACACCCTCTGATCTCTCAACAGTTATCTCTGTGCCCCCTTTCTGCCCCTCTTATAGTTGTACATACCCACTCCCTCCAGGCAAAGAAGAGCCCCCTTCGTTAGTCCCCCCCCCCCAACCCTGGAAGCCAGAAACAGCAGGTGACTGCTTTCATATGGTGCTGCAACACCTTTGTTTAGTGCTTGCAACATCCCTGACATTGTGCACTGCCCTGCTTTAAACATAAAATGCCCAAGGCTTTGAGTTCAGTGTAGTTGCATCCTGTCCTCTGCTTCACCATCTTTAGTTTGAAAGGGCCTCTATCTCTTGTTAAGCAGATCACCCATGAGTTCTTCCTGAGCCTCCTAACGGAGGGCAGCTGAACTCCACGTTGGGCCCAAGATAACTTCCCACCTCCAGTGAATTTCTTCGCTTTTCCCAGACCTACTCTAGGTCTGGCTCAAGGGGAGCACAGGCTGGAGAGAACTACCCCACTCTTTCCCTTCCTCCCACCAATTGTTCTAGGACCCTAGATCTATACTGCAGAACCCTGTGCTCCGGAAGAGTGTTTCACAACATTGACCAGGGAATTGGGGGTGATCCCGAAGGCCAAAGGTTCAACCATTCTTTTCTCCTATCTCCTCCCTATCCCTGCTCCAGCTGCATGCCTGGTTTATGGGTGTTTGCACTGAGATCTCCTTGATCTGTCAGGTGACAGCCCGGCTCTGGTCAGGCTGATAGCACCTGGAATGAAAAGACCTCCACTAAGCCCAGTCCCTCTCCCTCCCTGTGTCTCTGGACTGCCTTGTGCCCCTTTGATCCCATCCTGGAATCCTAGCACCCGAAACAAGTCGGTATGCCCCATTCAGGCAAGTGGCTTAACCTTGTACTCAAGAGCGTTTGGAAAGGGTGTACAGAGAGCATAGGAGAGCTGGAGCCTAGAAGGTGGATAAGGTTCTGGCTGCAATTAGGGGCCTGGGCTTTTCTAAAGCATCACCCCTGGCATCTCAGCCCTCTTGTGTTTTTGCTGAGCTAATCTCAGCTTTCTCTACAAGGTCCTCTGTCCTGGCTTCTCTCTGGTGCAGCAAGAGGTAGCCCAGGTGCAGGAAAGCCTAGAGCACTGTGGCCCGGGCCACCTGTTGCTCCCTCACTCTGGTTACCTGGAGAATGTACGAGGGGAGAGGCCATTCATCACTGTCTAGGGCTCAGGAATTCAGGCGAAGGGAACAGCAGCTGTCCCCACTTATCACTGACCCCAGCTCGGTTCCCTATCTTAGATGGGGGAGGGCAGTGGTGCCTGGAGAAACGGCACCTTTGCCCAGACCGGAGAAAACACCAGAGAAAACACCGGACACACGAGGCTCTGTGTTTACAGAGTAAAGTTGCTGTGGAGGAACAACCCAGATTGAGCAAGCAATGGAACATTCCGAGGAGATGCAACTGTCTGGAAGATCTAAGCCCTCATAAGCCTGTGTACTGATTTCTTGCCTCACATTCCCGTAAACAGGCTAAAGGGTCAGAGTCTAGGTTTTCTTCACTGATAACCTCAGCCCTGTGGGAGACAGGTCATGAGTTGCAGGGGACATCCTTGAACAGATAAAGGTCTGAATCTACCTTTCCAGAAAACTACTGGCAGATAATAGTACCCCGGCCCACTGCCCCATCCCCCACCATCCTTGAGTCAATTCAGACAACATGGCTGACATTGAAACCTCCCTCCTTGCTCACAACTTGACCCAGGTGGGCTTTATGCCACATCCCTACCTCCATCTACAATACTCCAGGGTCTTCCTAGACCTTTAGTCTCCTCACTTAAGCCCCAGGGCCAGGCCTCTATGTCCCCAAAACTGCCTAAGGAGGTCAGGCTCAAATGCTGACTCGTCTTGATTAACAAGCCACTTAGGATCTTCCCCCATAGAACGTTTTCACTCTCACTACCCTGGCCTGGCTTGTCGTTCATAGCCCTTCTTCAGGACACAAAGCAAAGCATTTGTGGCAAGGCTCTGTAAACTTTCTTCCAGGGATTTGTCCTGGGCAGAGGTGTGGAGGTAGGAAGATTAGAAACTCCAAAAGGGAAGTTCCTGAGGGATTAGGGTTCCAGAGACAAGAGAAGAAAGGATTGGGTCTCAAAGGTGGGAAAAGAGAGGTTTGGGCAGGTGAGGGATTCAGAGATGGAGTCCTAGAGGAAGTAGTTCCCTTTTTCTAGTACCTTCTCTATTCTTCAAACTCTGTCTCCCTCCAATGGCCAGTTTGGAAATTGCAGTCTCAAGGCTGATCAGCCATGAGCCTGATGCTTAACAATCCAACAACAGGAGGGGTTCGGGAGTCTGCTATTTGCAGCACTGGCTGGGTCTGAAGGAATCTAGGAATGCACCCTCCACCCCCTTTCTGTATACCGTCTGTCCCAAGATGGAAAATCAAATTATCAAGTCTATCCTTAAGCATTTACTTCTGGGTGGCCTCCTTAGGAGCCGTGCTAGTCTTGCCTCACAGTACTGGCTGAAATTGGCATTTCAACTCAGGTTATTTATGTGCATTTAATTACTTATGTGCATCCCATTAAATATCAACCTAAAACAGAATTTTCTGACTGTTTCTCCTTTATCTGTTGTGCCAAGGCTAAGTAAAAGGACGGGTATACAGGAGACACTCAATAATTGTTAATAGCAACACTACAATTTACTGAGCACCTATTATGCTCCAGGTGCTTTGTATACATTCTCTCACACAACATTTATTTTATATACAGACAAGGAAGTCTGGACTCCCAGCAGTTAAGCACCTTAAACATCACCCCCTACCCAAGAAGTAGAACCTGAGGTTTGACACAGGCCTCCCTGGCTCTTAGCTACAGGCATCACAGTCTTCTATGTGACAGATGCATCCTTTGTCTTTGAAAAGGATACAAGGATGATAACAACTCAGTTCCTAGCAACACAACTGGTGTGAATCCCAGTGAACCTTGTGTGGTACAGTACACATAGTGGCTTGCTGTATATAATGTCTCCTGTCTCCCATCCCAGGGCAACCCTGCTGTATCTTGTCATTAGCACACAGACAAATCTCAGCTTAGATGCTCAGTCTCCAAGATGCTGCCAGATGAGCAGCTGGCTAAGTTAAAGGCTCTTGCAGTCAGCAGACCAAGGAAAATGTCAAGACTCCAGGGGTAAGAAGAGGGAGTCCCTTAGAAGTTTGTTCAAAACTCCTAAGGATCAGCATGGGTCAGTCCAGTTCACAAACACTGCTGGCCTTCTCCAGAAGCCTGTCATGTTCTGAGTCCTGAAACATAATACACCAAAAAGAACCAGATTTGGTAATATATGCTGGTAATTACAACCATTGGTATATGAAAATAGGAGGTTCAATTTCATCCCCAGATACACAGTGAATCTGAAGCTAGTCTAAGCTACATGAGGTGGAAGAGAGAGAAAGAGAAAGAGGGGGGGCGCATGACAGAAACAGACACACACAAAAAGAGAGTTGTATGACTCCTGTCTTTGATGTTATACTGTTGGCTAACTCTCAAGCCAGCAAGTGCTTACAAAAGAGGTCCCCAATCAACCTGACCTTTACTTCTTAAAAATCTTTATCTTATGTGTATGGGTTTTTGACTGTAAGTATTTCTGTGCAACACACATGTGCTTGGTGCCCAATGGGGTCAGAGGAGAACATTAGATTCCCTAGAACTGGAATTAAGCATGGCTGCCAGCTACCATGTGGATGCTAGGAACCAAACTCAGAGCATCTGCAGAAGTAGCAGGTGTTGTTAACTGCTGAGCCATCCCTCCAGGGCCCTGGACTTTACTCTTCTCTGGCTTTGCTTGAGAAATCTTATCTGTGTGCAGCTGATGACCCTGGAGGAAGCCGAGGTAGATTACTCTTGCCGGAGGAACCCCTCTATGAAGTTCCCTTTGGGAGCTCAATTGTTGACCTGGGCAAGATAAGTGCCTGCTTTGGCTTGAGCCGACTGTGAGGGATGGGGGTTGGCGCAACTCCTCGCCCTCCCCCCGAACCCTGGCTTTTCCTATCTCCCCACTGATGTGGCCACAGCCAGACATTAAGGCCTAGGACTTGGTAACTGTGATTCCCTCCCCTTTTCTCTTCATTTGGTGAGGGACATACTGATTAATGCAGAAAATCTTGACTACCCCTAGGGCCCCCCAGGGCCTCCCACGACCCACTGCTGAACAAGAACATAGTGGGCACACTCTCAGAAGGGACTGGTCATTGTTGGCAACTTATCTTCCACCAGCACATGACAAGCTATCTTCCAGCCCAGTTGATTGCTAAGACCGTCAGCACTTGCCTGGCACTCAGAAAATCGGCCCTCCAGGTGCTGATTAGAGGAGATGGGTTTACGTGCTGTTGTCCTGCACATTCAAAGCCTCCCTAAAAAGCAGAGCCAGCAGCCTGCCCCAAAGGCATTCAGGTCATCAAGCCTCCCTGACGTGCTTAGCCACTCCCCTGATGAAATCTGGACGCTGGAGTCAGTGGTGCCCAGGTGGGCCTTGTGAGGAACACATGTCACCCCCCTCCCCACAGCTCACCAAGGGTCCTGGACAGGGCAGAGCTGTCACTCAGGCTTCATTGTGAGAGGCCAAGAGCCTAGTTCACAGTCATGGCAAAGGTTGAATGACCCACAAGAAGCATTTATGTGGCAAACGCCATAGAAGGATTAGACCTGCTTAGCCGTCGTCGACCTCTTCAAATATTTGCTCCCATTTATCTCACATTCCTGGTTTTCATTTTTATTGAAACTTGTCTTTGGAGTCTACATTTCTTTTATTGTGTTACTGTTTTTCAGGTTATTCCTTATTTTATGACAACTTCACAAGATAGAATCTGTATGCTTAAAATCTGTACCTTTAAAGTGTACAAACCCAAGGGCTAGGGTGTGGCTTTTCAACAGAGTGTTTGCCCCGCCATGTTAAAGGCCCTGAGTTCCACTTCTGCAGCACAAAAATCAGTCACTCAACCAATCAATCAGTGTGCTTTGATTGGTACATTTTAATGCCGTGGATTGCTGTAAAAACATCACCATAGACCAGTGCCAAAAGATTTCCCTACCACCTTGATAAACCTATGTCGGTTATCAGGCATACCCGTCTCATTCCTCTTTCCTTCTCCTTCCTTTCTCTCTTCTCTCTCACCCAACTCCCGTGAAAGCTATTTTTTTTTTTTGGCAGATTTACCTATCCTGGATATGTCATGTAAATGCATACACTATATGGTGACTGGCTTTTCATGCAGGATTTATTTTAGATGATACTTCTACATGATATTCTTCTGTATGGGTGGATGATATGACTTTATCCCTTCATCCATCCCTGAATATTTGGATTGTTTCTACTCCTGGCTATTAAGAATCACATTGTGGGGCTGGAGAGATTGTTTAGTAGTTGGAAAAAGTGACTGCTCTTGCTGAGAACACACATGGTGGCTCACAACTGTCTGTAACTCTAGTCCAGGGAATGTGAGGATGTGATGTCCTCTTCTGGGAACACACACACACACACACACACACACACACTCCCTGAGGAGATGTGAGAAATCCACTAAGGATAACCATTCAGATGGGAAAGTTAGATGGGAAAGGATTCATGAAGGGAGTAGCCAGTGGACTGTAGGGTGTAGATCTTCCAAATAAAACCATTAGAAACCACAAAAAGAAACCCAGAACCCATCAAAATCTACAAAACTAAAATCTCAGTTTGAGTCCCCAAACAAAAAGAGTCAATGTTCCCACTGATGACCTCCAGGAAGATGGCGGCAAGGACCAGGCAGTCCTTTGTTCTTCTCAGCAGACCTTCAAGTGATTGGCTAAATCTCCTCCACATCAGGGAAAGGCAACCTTCTTTACTCACTCCATCAACTTCTATGTTAATGTCAGGGATTAGTGGTTAAGAGCTCTTGCTACTCTTGCAAAGGACAAGGGCAGGGTTACCAGACCAACATGTCAGCTCATGGTCATCTGTACGTAACTTCAGATCCAGGGGATCCCAGTGCCTTCTTCTGTCCACCTCAAGTATATGGGATGGAATACACATAGGGCTCAGACACACACGCAAACATTTGTACATATAAAAAAATAATGCTAACATCATCCAAAATCCTTCTCATAGAAATATCCAGAATAAATATTTGGATTTGGTGGTATTGTTATTGTTATGTCTTTTCTTTTGGCAGCAAGCTTTGGGGCTTTATTGTATACTGAGAGGGGGGCTCACACCTTTACCCACCTATTCTCAGTGTTTTAAGTCATTACTAGTTTAAGATTCCTCAAGTTTGTACTAAAGAGACCCTAATATGATTTTTATCAGAAACAGCTCCTTGGTGGTGGTCTTTTGGGGTTCACGAATGGTTCCTGCCACAACAGGAGGTGGTAGTGTCTGGTTGCTAGCTGTCTAGCTTCAAATCCAGCACTCCTTACTGCAATGCTCAGCTTCCCTTTCAGAGAAGCATAGGGACTGAGTATCGAAGAAGTGCAGTGATTTCATTTGCATCTTAATACAGCTTTTGAGGACCTGGACTCTAAGGTCAAATTGATTTAGGTTTCAATTCCACTCCTGACCCTTTTAAACTCCTATGTGACATCTTGAGTACAGACTAAAGCTAATGTATACGGCTCTCTAACGTGCACTACATTCTCTCAAAATAAGGAGACACACACTTGAGATTTGTGTGTGTGTGTGTGTATGTGTGTGTGTGTGTGAGAGAGAGAGAGAGAGAGAGGGAGAGACAGAGAGACAGAGACAGAGAGACAGACAGAGAGTGTTGGAGAAGATAGCATAGTCAAGTGGGGGAAAGCCTGGCTGGGGCACCTTGGCCCATATGATGCCTTAGTACTCCTGTTAATATCATGAAGAATAAAGACACAAAATTTCGAATGTCTCAAGACTCACTATGCAAATGGCAGGTGATCATCTCTGGTTAGCCTTCAGCCAACTGGAGAGGTGAGCTGGGAAGGTGAGCCGTTGAAAGCGATTATGTCAAAGTGAGAGGCTCAATGTCAGTCCAGATGTATGACTTCTCGGACTTACTAGGTCTTAGTCAGGGCTGTCATGTGAGGAAAGGGCAGTAAGTGAGGGAGCAGACGAGTGAGCACAGCAACATCATCATGCTGTCAAACCTGTTTCTCAGCTCCTCAGCACAGCGGTGAGCTCAACAGAGATGCTCTACTGATTAGAGGATCCTCTCCAGGGAGAGGAGAAAGGAGAAAAAATAAAAGAAAGAGATGAGGTAGGGACAAAGACATAGAGAGTCATCAACAGTCTAACGAGGATAAGGCAGGAGTATGGCTCAGAAAAGGCTGGTGCTGGTGGGTGAGGTCCCTTCAGAGGCCAGCATAGTGGTTTCCATGGAGAGTTCTTGTGTGAGCTGAGATCAGGACAACCAAAGGAGCCCTGATCATCACTACAGTTTGCCTACACCACAGGGCTGCTTATGAAGTCTCACTGTTGCGAAAGCTGGCTTTAAACTCACAGCAGTCCTTCTGCCTCAGGCTTCCTACTGATGGAATTCCAGGCATGTACCAGGTACCAGCATTCTTAACCTTGACTAGTGGCCTTACTATGAGTGTTCCTTCTTTCTGTCTTACCTGGCCTTTCTTGGCCTTCTGCCATGTTATGATGAAGAAAGAAGGCCCTCAGATACTGACATTTTTCTCCATTTGTTTGCATGCTGATTAGTTTCTTGTCAACTTAACACAACTAGGTTATCTGGCGAGATTCTAAATTGACGAAATAATACTATTATATTGATACTTTATTTGATTAGTGGTTGACGAAGTACAACCAAGCTCACTGTGGGAAGCCCTACCTCTAGGCAGGTGGTCCTGACTTAGAGAAAAAGTAAACTGAGGGAGCTGTGGAGAGCCAGCCAGTAAGCAGCATTCCTTCATTGTCTCTACTTCAGTTCCTGCTTCCAAGCTGCTGCCTTGAGTTCCTGCCCTGACTTCCCTCCATGATTGCATTAATTGCTTTTCTGTAACTGTGATAAAATACCATGGCCAAGGCAATTTATAGAAGAAAGCATTTATTTGGATTTACAGTTTCAGAGGGTTAGAATCCATAATGGCAATAGGCAAGTGAAGCATCAAACTGGGAGCTCACATCTTGAACTGCAAGAATGGAGCAGAGAGAAAGAGGGCACTGTAAATGGTATGAGGTTTAGAAACCTCAAGGCCAGTGATGTACTTCCTCCAGCAAGGCCATACCACCTAGATTTCCCCAAACAGTGCCACCAACGGGGAGACATGTGTCTGTCTGTCTGTGTGTGTCTGTATGTGTCTGTGTGTGTGTGTCTGTATGTGTGTGTGTCTATCTGTCTGTCTGTGCCTGTGTCTGTGTCTGTCTGTCTGTCTGTCTGTGCCTGTGTCTGTGTCTCTCTGTCTGTGTTCAAACACATGAGCCTATGGGGGACATTCTCATTGAAACCACTGCAGTGACAGGCTCTGCTGTGGAAGCACAAAGCAAATAAATTCTTTCTTCCCCAAGTTGCTTTTGATTACTGTGCTGGTTAGTTTTGTTTGTTTGTTTTGTCAACTTTACACAAGCTAGGGTCATCTTTGGAAGAGGAAACTTCAATTGAGAAACTATCATCCACCAGATTGGCTGACAGGTAAGTCTGTGGTGTGTTTTATTGATTAATAATTGATGTTAAGAGTGCTGAGCCTACTAGGGCCTGAGCTCCCCCTGACCAGCTGCTCCTGGGTTTTAAAAGAAAGCAGAATGAACAACCCATGGGAAGCAAGCCAGCAGAGCAGCACTCCCACACAGTCCCTGCTTCAGTTCCTGCCTTGCTTGAGTGCCTGTCCAGAGTTCCTTCAATGATGGACAAGACTCAAGAGGTATAATCTAGACAAATTCTTTCACTATCAACTTGGTCATGATCACAGCAACCAAACTAGGGCAGTTATGGTGTTTATCACAGCATTAAAGAAACCTAACTGGGACAATTTGTTTGGTCTTGGTTTTTTTTTTTTCAAAGATTTATTTATGTATGTGAGTTTTGTGTCTATATGTACACCTGCATGCCAGAAAGAGGAATCAGATCCCTTTAGAGATTGTTGTTGATATGGTTGCTGGGATCCGAACTCGGAACCTCTGGAACCTTAACCTCTTAACCACTGAGCCATCTCTCCAGCTCTGGTCTTGTTTTTCTGAGTGTCATATAGCCCAGGCTAGCCTCAAATTCACTATATAGCACAGGTTGACCAACTCTTGATCCTCCTATCTCCATCCCCCAAGTGCTAGAATGACAGGCATATAAACATTCAATCATGAACTTTGCAGCCTCCATAACTGTGAGCAAACTAAACTTTCTTTGTTAATGATTTCTTCCAGTGTGGGATAGTCTGTCACTGTGGCAGAGAGCAGATCAAGATAACTTGCTAGTGCGTGGTAGGTACTAAGAACATACACTTCTCTTCTTTCCTATCCTTGCTGATGTTTTAAAACACTAACAATGTGTTTGTTTGTTTTTGATGATGTATATCCATCGTAGAAAATATGGACTGCATTGTGAAGTTGAATGACAGTCCCCCTCACTGACTCCTGCAGGTCCAAACTGACCATATTTCCACCCTTTTGTGCATTTCCTGCCAGGCTTCTCTCTAGGTTTTTCTTTTCTATTTTCCGCTGAGAAGGGCCTTATTGAGCTATACATTAGATACCATAAAGTTCACTTTTTAAAGTGTGCAATGAGGTGGTGGATTACTATATTCACAAAGATGTATGGTCATCATCACTATCTAGATTTACAGTATTTTATCACCCCAAAAGGAAATCTTGTATCCATTAGCAGCCACTTCTACTTGCTTCTATTCCAGTCTTGGCCTACATAACCATGCATCATCTGCTTTCTGCCTCTATCAATTTGCCTAGTCTGAATATTGAACATAAACGGAGTCATACCTTTTGTGTCTGGCTTCACTTAGAAAGAGTTCAAGGCTCCTCCGTGTTGTGGCATATATCAGCACTTCATTTTTCCTCACACTCATATAATATCCTGTTGTAGGGATATACCACATTCCACTAACTCTTTTTTTTTTTCAGTAGACGGATATTTGGATTGTTTTCTTCTAGTTGTTATGAATAGTCCTGCTGTGAACATTTGTGTTTAAGTTTTTGCATCAACATATATTTTCATTTCTCTTAAGAGTGGAATTTCAACGTCATAGGGTGATTGTGTTTAATATTTTGGAGAACAGGGAAAACAGCCTCTTTCTTTCTTCATGGTTCTGGTGATGCTATGATACAGTTCACTGCCCTAGCTTCCTGAAATGTTCTGCTTTCCCCCTGGTTTCTTGGTGAGAACTGTTTTTTAATCATCCTCTCAAAAAATTACATTAGCTCAATGATGCATGTTCTAAGCCTTGGGCATAGAAATCAGAATATAAGTGTGTCATAAAATACAGAGGGAAACTAGACACAGTGGTTAAATTCCATGTGACCTGAGTTATCATAGAGAGGTAGACCAAATGCTGAGAAAGCACAAAGGAAAGAAAGCCAATTTCCTGTTGCGGGCGGAACAGAGCTTCTGAAGAAAGGCGACACAAGCCTCGCCTGGCAGGGTGAGTGTGAGCTTATCAAAGAGATGGAGGAGGAAGACAGATACCAGATAGAGGCAAGAATATTGCAAACTATGTGTTGTAGCACACATTTATTCCAGCATTTGGGAGGCAGAAGCAGGTGGCTGTCCATGAGTTTAAGGCTGGTCTGATTTACATCCTGAGTTCTAGGCCAGCCAAGACTCCACAATGAGCCTCTGTCTCAAAAACAACAACAACGAAGATTTTCAAAAGCATGGAGGACTGAAGAGAATGATTTCCAAGATGCTATAAATAGATTGGCATGGCCAGAGTCCCAAGTACTTTCAGAAAGAGCCAGGTAGGACCTTGGCGGTGTAAGGTGAGATGATGTCGTGAAGGCATCCAAGTGATACAGGAAGAAGTCACAACTCAGTCTATTTAGCTTGAGAAAGAATACAGCCAGGAGTGACATGGTTGGCCTTGCTGAATGTACGACACCTTTTAAAATAAATTAACATGTGTATGCTTAAAAATCAAAGAGCAACGTGTTTATGATGACAATCAACAGTCTCCTTTGCTCTGTCATTTCTCCAGTCAAACCTTCCCTTCTTTCATCTCTCTCTCTCTCTCTCTTGGTAATATGTTTCTTCATTTATTTCTACTAATATGCTTATGCTGTGCTTCTTAATGTGTCAATGGATGCTATAACCTCTACTAATGCTTGTCTTCTCAGTGTGTGCCTTCTCTTTAGGTCCTTCGCTGGTTTTATGTGTAGCTTCATATAGTATACTCAGGCCTATGTTTCCTGTTTTGGCAATCCTAGACAGTATGCCTTGACTCCATCCTATGAGATAAGAATACTAGGCATCCTGGTGTATTGCAAGCATAGTTAAATCACCCATGGCTTCTCTTTAGGTTGAGTTTAAAAAGTTTAAAAGGAGATGAATATATGGCTCAGTGGTTAAGATCACTTGCTGCTCTTGCAGGGGACCAGAGGACCAGGGTTCAATTCCCAGTACCTATGTGCTCACAACCATCTCCAACTCCAGTTCCAGGGTATCTGACATTGTCTTCTGACTTCTGTGAACACCAAGTGCACACGTGGTGCATGTGCATACATTCAGGCAAAACACTCATACATGTGAAATAAATAAATCCTTAAACATGGAGAATCAAAGGTAGCTTCAGGATGGAGGTATAGATTGTAGTCCTTTCATAGCACCGCTGTATATTACACAACCATTTCCATACCTTACGCAGTGTTTTGTTTCCCTGGAATTTCCGTTTCCATTTAAAATGCACGTGTCAACAGCTTTTTTTGTTGTTGTTGTAGTGTGTTTTGTTTTGTTGAGATGGTCTCAATATACAGTCCAGATTGGACTAAAGCTTTTCAGTGTGGCTCAGGCTGGCGGGCCTCTAGTTTAAGACCTTCCTACCTCAGCTTTCAAGTGCTGCTTCAAAGAGTGTAAGCATCACCACACAGGTCATGGCCAGACAGTATTATTTTATATGGATATGCAATATTTTGTTTATCCACTCATCCATTCACTAATGGACATATTGGTCATTTCTAATTTTTTTTTGCTAGCATGAATAAAGATGTCATAAGCATTCATATAAAAACGTTTGAACATGGGTCTTATTTCCCTGAGGAACATAAGAAGTGGGATTTCTAGGTCAAATAGTAATTCTAGGTTTAACTTATAAAGTAGCAGCCAGTTGCTTCCCTACAGGCTGCTCCATTTTATATTGCAGCTACTAGGTAGGTCCCAGTATTTCCATGTCTTCACCAGACCTTTCCCCTGTGTGTGTGTGTACTTGTTTGTATGTGCACATGTGTACATACTTCTTCTTATGTTTATAGATGCATACGTATATGTATATAGATATGACAAATTCCAGGGTCATTCCTCTAGAAAGCCATTCACTTTATTTGTTTACTTAGTTTTGGAGATAGAGTCTTTCACTGGCCTGGTATTCATCAAGTAGGTGGCCAGCCAGGCCTAAGAATTTGCTTATCTTCACATCCCTTGCACTGGGATTACAAGGCTACCCCAGCACACTTGGCATTTTTCCACGTGAGTTCTAGGGATCAAACTCAAGTCCTTTTGCTGGCTGAGCTGTCTTCCCAGTGCAGTTTTTGTTGGTTTTGGTTTTTCGAATTATGACCAGTCGAGAGGAGATGAACTGATAGCTCTTTAACTAGTGTTTGAATTACCCCAAGGACTAATGATCTCAAACAACTTTTCATGGACTTGTTGGTAATTTTACTATCTTCTCTGAAAAACAAACTAACATGCATTTTTCTTTATGGTTGTCTGTTCCTTTGGACTGTGTGCTTACTGAGAAAGAGGCTATAGAACCCACCTCCGTAATCTCAGCTCCTCACACAAGGCAGGCATTAGAGCAGGCACTCAGAACACATTTGGAGGTAGTAAGGAAACTAGAATAGTTTTTTAAAGAAGGCAGAGGGAGCTGAGCTGCCTTAACCCCCTGCAGCTTTAAGAATCAGCGCTGCATTCCCATATCATGGTGGGCTATACAATGACTAGGAAAGTTGGGGTCCATTAAGAAGCAGCTTTGAACTTTGTGCTTTCCTTAGCAGAGCCTCACATTGAACTGCTTCAAGTGGAGCATCAAGCTGCTGACCTTTGGTGTCCTAGAAAGAAATTATTAAGAAGGAGCAGGTCCTGTACAATGCCTCAGTCTGGTAACCTTCCATACTCCGTTCATTTCTTTAGACTCTCTAATGACTCTCCACCCTGAGGCTCTAGTGTGGAACATATCATGAATACTCTTCACCCTTGATTTGGGTAAGTCTCCTTATGTTCAGGGCCATTTCTTTATAGAAAAGTCCCAAGTCCCACAGTCTGAATGAATTCTCTCATTAGTCTCCCTCAAAACCTATTACTCCTCGAGTGTGCGCCCACATGTGTGTGCGTGCGTGCACGTGTGTGTGTGTGTGTGTGTGTGTGTGTGCCCGCCTGCATGCATGCACATGTATGTTTTCAGAGCAGTCATCACATTTTATATTTAGGGATCATTCTAAGAATATCTGAATATCTGTCTCTCCTAGTAGGCCAAAGTTCCATGAGGCAAAATGTTAAAAAGCCCAGTCTTTAACACAGTGCTTGGCACATAACAGGCTCAATAAATGTTTATTAAATAAAAGGAAAAATAATAATTAAGAGAACAAATCCTGACTTTAATTTCTTTTTCTTTCCTCTAGCCCATTCTGCCTCCATGCAGAATATTGCACCTGGCAACGAGGTAGAACTCTGTGAACTTTAACTTTATGCTCTCTCTCTCTCTCTCTCTTTCTCCTGCATATTCTTGATTCTTTCACCCTCCATCCCCACTTCCTTCTTCCTCCCTCATTTCTATTGCTAGCTAAATTTACAGGAAATTCCTGCCTGTAAGTATTGGTGGATGACAAGCCGTAGTAAGTCTGTCTTAAGTGTCCAAGACCTGTCACTCACCTTGCAATCAGGGCCAGGGTGGAGAACTCGAGTCCACGAGGCAAGTATGAGAAACAACGGGGATATCAAGAACTTGCTTTGACATTACTCACTAGTCCCAAATGAAACGTAGATAACGGTCCTGGGTGCTACAAGAAAGTAAGGCTGAGCAAACCAGTAAGCACCTCTTCTCCATGGCTTCTATTGTAGTTCCTGCTTTCAGGTTCCTGGCCTGCATGAGTTCCTTTCCTGACTTCCCTTAATGATCTCTAACTCAAGATATGTAAGCCAAAGAAACCCTTCTCTTTCCAAGGTGCTTTTGACTGCCTTTATCAGAGCAATAGAAACTCAACTAGGAAAATTGTGATGTGTACTGAACTCTGCAAATATAATAAAAACCTTTAAACTGTATACTTTCAATTTACAAAGGTTACATCATATGGTATGGGAATTATATATCAATAAGCTTACTATTTTTAAAAGGACAACGAATCTAAATTTTAAAATAGGTGCTGCGTTTAGAATCTGAGAGAATGCACTGAAAATTTTGGTCGTAGTTTTCATTGTGTAATTTTTCTATAAGGAAAGGTGAGCATGGAGAAGAAAGGCAAGAAAGAACAAAACAGTATGGGAGAGAGAATGCAGAAAGAGGCTGCCATGCCCAGTAGCTCCCATCTTCCTGGCAGCAGCAGACATCCTTCTTGTAGCCAGATTCCACAGATAAGGACAGGGGTCTGCACGCTCACATGTCTACTGCTCACAGGCCCAGAGACAGCTCTCATTCCCGAGACTCCTACATGCCTATCCAGTGTGTGCTCCATACCCAGCTCTGTCCTGTGTGACTTCTGAATACAAGTTTGTCTGTCATCTGACAAGTAGGCAGACTCAGAACACTATGGTAGGACTCTGGGGTAAGGAATCAGGTACAAGCTATGGGAAAATACTTCCAACTGCTTGATTCTTAGGAGAGGGAGTAGAGATTATACAGACATAGCCACAATTATATGTATACGTATACATATATACATACATATATATATATATATATATATATACACACACACACACACGTGCATATGTATATATGTATATACATTATGTGTATATGTGTATGTGTATATGTATATATGTGATACATATATAAGTAAAATCTTCTTACACAAAAATCAGATGTTTTATCACTCTGCTTTATTTCAAAGTACCCAGGCGATGTGAAGCTTTCCAGAAGATAAGAGAAACACACTGAAGAATCCAGTGTGCTGGAAGAGGAGCTGGTGAGCAGAGGAAAATATTCCAGCTATGCAAACAAGCACAGGCCACACATTTAGGATCTGCAAGAAATCAGATAACAGGTAGCAAACATTCTAGGGGATGCTTCAAAAGCACATACAGGCTTTGGTAAGGCCACCATCATAGTGCTACCCACTATGGGAAATAATGCTTCATCTAGACCCAAACTGGGAAGGGTAAGAGGTATTGGGTTCCTTTGTGGACATATGGTGACTTCTGCCAAGATGCCCCGAGCCCTTTCTCCAGGATGCAAGGGACATAGGCTGCTGAGTCTCAGGCTGGCCTCTCTTTTACTCTCACTTCTATTATAGAGGTTTTGAAGTCCTCAGCTATGATATGAGGATAATGTCACTGCCCCATAGAGTAGCTGCAAGTCCCTAACAAGAAGCTATTTTGTCAGGCATGGTGGAAACTGTCTAGTTAGGCATGGTAGCTTATGTCTGTGATCTCAGCATTTGGAAGACAGAGGTAGGAGAATTGTCACAACTTGGAGGTGAGTCTGAGTTACTTAATGAGTTTCAAGCCAGCTTGGACTGAGGTGTGATACCCTGTCACAAAAATATGGTGAAGAGGATAGAAGGGGGGAAAAAGATGAGGATGGGAAGGAAAAAGAAAAAAGAGGAGAGAGAGGTGGAAGGAAAGAAGGAGAGAGGAGAGGAGGGAAGGGATGCAGAGGAAGAGAGGAAAGGAGGAAGGGGAGAGGAGAGAGAAGAGAGAGAGGGAGAGAGAAAGGGAGGGAGAGAGAGAGAGAGGGAGAGGGAGAGAGAGAGAGAGAGAGATGAGAGGAGAGAGAGAGAGAGAGAGAGAGAGAGAGAGAGAGAGAGAGAGAAATCCAGGGCTCCATATACAGGAGCTCTCCAGTACTTGGCCACTTCCTTTCCCCACTTTAGAGGCAGAGTATGCCCAAGGGCCTTGGCCTTGCCATCTCACACCTTTTTTAAGAGGCCAGAACAGTAGTTGTAAGGACTCACCAGCACATCCAAGTTAGCTCTTGGTGAAGCCTTTATGCTCCCGGCGTTGAAGGCTTCCATTTGATTCACTGCCTCACTGAATGGTTCCATGTGCCTTGGAGGAAGGTGTTATCTCCACTCTAACATCATCATGAGTAAGGTGATGTGACTAGCGCAAGGTTTCACGGCCAGCAAGTGCTGGAGACAGCTCTTGCAACAAGTCTGTGTTTTGGAATGACAGGCTTGAATCACGATGTCACATGACTGATACAACTGAGTTGGGGCTCGTGGAACTGCTCTGTTCGAAGCGGTATGAAAAGGGCCGATTGGGACAAGGTTCAGCAGGACACCAGGGCTTATTGCCTTTGCAGATGAGGGCACAAAATTTCAATTAGGTAAGACAATGGAAAGTAAAGCAGAAAAGGCAACCCAAAGATGTGTGCCACGGGTCAGTAGAGCCCCCGGGGGAGCATCAGACAGAGCTGAATGCTACAGCTCTAACCCTTACTGCTTTTAGGCCATTGTGGACAGCTTTTCTTAACTTTACAGGTCTCGGTTTTATCATCTGCAAAATGGAGGTTCCTTACAGAACTGTTCGGAGAATCTAATGAGGACATGCAGGTACAGCTCCAAAAACACTATCCATCAATTAGTGCTTCTTCATAGAGGTCAGAAAAGCAGTCAAGGATGCAGGTCATTATCCTGGGTGTTCTCTGAATTCTTTCCTGAGAATGGAGGGCAGCGGTGATGTGCAAACCTGGGAGTGTCTCAGGCCACAGCTGTGCTCTACAGAGATCAGATTCGCGGAGGCCTAATAGAGAGTCTCCTACGGAGGTCAAAGAATTCTGACATGTCTTTGATCTCTGGATACAATGGGAACGTTTTGTGCTTGTGAACTGGATGGAGTGAAAGCAATGGCAGCATGAGTACTCAAAACATCTGCTCGGGAATGTGCTGTGCTAGGAGCTGGACATCCAGGGATGTTCCAATTGCCCCAATCTGCTACAACTTCCAAACCTTAAGAAACTCAGGCATGCCCATCTTTAAGTGATGAAGTCTCGTTTTATTTATTTATTTTCGGTGGTCTAGTGCAGTGAGAGAGACTTGCTGAGTGTAGCAGAGGCTGAGAAAGCCAAGGGAATGATGACATGAATGGGATTAATCAACCACAAAGAGGCTGGAGAGAGGCTGAGAATGAGCCAGCGCCAGAGAGAATGAAAACAGAGTAGGTTAATTTTCTATGTCACTCTTTCAATAACAAACTACGCCTGAGAGAGTGACACCAATCCATTGATGAGGTCTTCATGCTCATGGTCCACTTACCTCCCATGGACTCCTGGCAATCCTGTTGTGCTGGAGACCCGCCTCCTCTACCCTCATGCAGGACAGAGTCATTAATAGAGCAGACTCACTGTTGGAAAGGACATAATGTAAACTCCGGAGCCCCAGTCTATTCAAGGCCCCAACAGAAACCTATGCATCACGATTCCTCACTAACCTGGCTCTCTGAGTGTTCACTGGGGACTGCTTTAGCTCCCATCACCTCCAACCACAGACAAAACAGACTGGAATGTTCAACATGCCCCATTCTTCGATCGTCTCCTTCCACTGTCCCTTTGCTTCTACTGGTCACCGATTGCATTTGGCTGTTCCTGGACAATACTGGAAGGGAAACAGGTGGACAAAAAAGCAGTCAGCCTTTGGATTTGGGGGGCACAAGAGACTAGCTTTGGGTTGACTCATAAGCTTTTTGGATGGTAGCATAAGCAGGGGTGGGCTTCCAGGATACAGTGTACCAGTGCATGGTTGGAGATCCGGGAATGATGTGTCTTTTGCACAGGACCTTCCTTCAATGCCCTGAGGTGGAGCACTACAATGATGGCCCAGGGGAAGCCAGTAACAGGAAGTGACAATAGGTTAAAGACACAGATAAGGATAGGACAGGCTCACAGGAAAGCCAACAATCCTCCAGCATTTTCTATGGGGCATCTGATGCCCTGAGCTGGCTGCCAAAGTAGAGGGAGCCCCAGCAGGCTCTGTTGCATCAAGAGAGCATGGGGTGGAGAGAAGCTGGCAGCTCAGGCTGCGGTTCCACATCAAGACCCCTCCCTCCGTGGTTTGACGCCTTCTTCACAGGTAGTCATGGGCCAAGTAACCCAGCAGGGTGCTGTACAGCTACATAGGCAGCCTGCCTCATACCCACCTGTGTGCTGCTTGTAATCTTTCCAGAGACACACCTCACGTCTCCTAAGCACCAACAAGTCCTGAACGGCTTGTGACCCCATGGAGCACCAAGCCTGAGAACTTGCATTTCTGGCAAGCTCTCTGGTGATGCCAGGCTGCTGGTTGTCATGGTCTCATTCAGCGCCCTCAGATCTATGAGTCCTGGAGGTTAATGCGAATGACACATGTCCTCGTTCAAGCGAATCCAAAGCAGATGGCTGAACTCCCTCTGAAGCCCACACACAGCCTCTGAGGTTCAGGAAGTGGGA
This sequence comes from Mastomys natalensis, assembly GCA_021653895.1. Taxonomy (NCBI): domain Eukaryota; kingdom Metazoa; phylum Chordata; class Mammalia; order Rodentia; family Muridae; genus Mastomys; species Mastomys natalensis. Next base: position 24,980 of record JAJTUV010002326.1, read on the forward strand.
GTTGGGAACCTCAAAATCATTACCTCCTTCTAGCTGTGTGTCTTTCTTACCTAACTGTCAGAGCCTCGATTCTCTCCTCTGTGAATGGAGAGGACAGCACCACACGCAGAGGTCAGAGTAGTCAACTACTTGCCCAGCACCAGACCATGTTCTGTCTCTTGCTGCTGATTGGTCTTGCTGACACTGCCTCGCTCCTCCTTTCTTACACTGCTTAAGTTATGAACTGATCTTGAAGGGAAGGTCTCTAGAAGAGGAGGAAGGGGCGCCTGTTTTGGGTGCCTCACAGCTACCCCAGACTGTATCACTCCTTCACTCGCCCACCGTTCAGGGACCCTCCCTGCGCTGACTTTCCTTGGTGGCCATGTTCCTAAGGCTGGTCTTCCCCTTCTAGGAAAACTGCACGGGTCCTCAAGTACATCCCTCCACGATTCTGACGTGTAGCATGGGAGAGCACAGGCTGGCAAAGGACCAGACTGCTGGACAGTGCATTGCCACCAAGGGGGACAGATTGTATTCCCTCCCCACTTCTCACACCCAGGTGGGAACTCAGGTCCAGATGGAGATGCTCACAGCTTGCAGGTTTTCTCTGGGAATCTAGACTTCCAGTTACTGATGTGACATCTACTAACTGTTAAATGGTTCAGTTAATTAGGTGAGAGATGTAAGTTTGGCACCACAGGCTAGTCAGTCATGCAAGCATGTTTGCACGCAGGCACCCAAGCCCACCCGGCTGTGATTTGAGTCAGTGTATCTCTGTTGCACAGGGTGTGGCGTGGCCAACCTCTAAGTCAGGACAAGGCACCCCAAGCCTCTTGGGCCTGGCCCTGCCTGGGGTCAGCAGCCACTCAGTGTTACCCAGAGTTCACAGCACTGCAGGTGTTGGCATTGGCCTCTGAGCTTGGATGACCACAAAGCAGCTGTGCACACGCACCATGGGAAGAGGTCTAGGTGGATGTCACAGGCACTGCGCAGACACGGATGGGAACCTCGGACTCAAAAAAAAGGACATACTCTCTGGGCTGTGCTTGCAGCTGCCCCAGTGACAGAAGCTGCAGAGCAAGCTTGGCCATGAAGCACTGGCCTGCTCAGTGGCAGGGAAGCTGCTGCCTGGAGCCATCCTTGGTATAGTCCACAAGAGGGCAGTGGTACTCCACGGGGACTGTGGGTCACAGGAGTTAGGAAGCTACTGCCACTAAGGCCCACCCATAGCTCCTGCTCACAGGCTGCCCAGGGTCCTCTGGTTTCTAGGCCTTTCCCTTCCCAGGGTGATCCTGACCTCCTACCTTCCCTGGCCCCTCAGTTCTCCCTTGAAATAAGGAGGCCCTTTTTCATAGAGAGGCAGTGACTGGTACAACAAATATTTACTGTTTAATATGCAATAGCCCCTGTTGTGACAGCAGGCATAGGCCAGGGACTGATGTCATCATGAATGCCTGTACTTGCTGAACAAGCGTTTTAGATGAGGAATAAATATAGCGAGTCATCTAAATAGTGAGTGTGTTTGAAAGGGACCAGTGTTTTGGCAAACCGCAAAACATGTGAAGGCAGGCAGCAAAGCCTATTTTCCTTCCACTGATTTATCCATCCATCCATCCATCCATTCATCCATCCTTCCATCCTTCCATCCTTCCATCTGTCCATCCATCCATTCACCACCCAAGCACTCAGTCTTCTACCCACCCCACCGTACATTCATCCAACCTCTCAATTCTCCATCTATCCACCTATTCATCTATCTACCTCTGCTGGCTAGTCTTATGCCAACTTGACACAAGGTTAGAGTTATCTGAAAGGAGGGAATCTCAATTGAGAAAATGTTTCATTAAGATCCAGCTGTTGGGCATTTTATTAATAAGTGGATGCCCAGCCTATTGGTGGTGGTACCATCCCTAGGGTGGTGGTCCTGGCTTCTGTAACAAAGCATGCTGAGTAAAACACAATGAGCAAGCAATAAGCAGCACTCCTCCACTCCTCCATTGCCTCTGCATCAGCTTCTGCCTCCTGGCTCCTGCCCTGTTTGAATTCCTATCCTGGCTTCCTTCTGTGATAAACAGTGATATATAGAAGTGCAAGACAAATAAACTCTTTCTGTCCCAACTTGGGGTTTGGTCATGGTATTTGATTACAGCAATAGAAATGCTACCTAAGACACCACCCATTCAATCATCCATCCACCCACTCATCTATCTATTCATCTTCCCACCCACCCATCCACCTATCATTCTGTTGCTCATTTGCCCACCATCCATCCACTGAACCCCTCAATCATTCACCTGTCCATCTACCTACCCCTGCACTTGACAGTCTGTCTAATCACCCACCTATCCCACACATGCATCCCCATCTGTCCCTGCATCAGTTTACCTACTGATCCATCTTCTTTCCAGAGATCAAGGGGAGCAAAGGGAAGAGCATGTAGAGAGGTCAGTAGGGCTTCTGATGAGATGGGCCTTCAAGGCTACAGACCCAGTCCTGCTTGCTCTTTTTCCATGGCTTCTCCTGTCTCCAGCCCCTGTTCTCTGTGTCTGTGGCTCCACAGCTCTTCTATGTCTTCTTTCCTTCTCGATTTGGCAGACATTCCCTCCTCTGTCCATTTCTACTTGTACTGTTTCCATTGAATCTGTTTGATGCTCAGAGTTGTCTCACACATTTCTGTCCCCCAAACCATCATGTCCTCCATGTTCTGTCAACCGACCACCAAATGGCCAGTCAGGTCTACATCGTGCAGCCCTTCCTGCCCTCTGTATCCAGCTTCTTCATTTTCATCTTCTTACTCATTTCCCATGCAGTAGGTAATGTCTGCACAGATGGAGGCAGGACATGACTTGAATTCAGAAGACCCTGTGTTTGACATTTTTTAATCTATGGGGTTCTAGGGAAATTATTTAAACTTTCAGATACTCAATTTCCCAAGCATCAAGGAAGGCTCACAAGTTAGCTGAAAAATATACAGTGTTTATTGTGTAATGCTATCAGCCTGTCCATGGGTAACTAAACTTCTAAATATATTTTTAAAAGGTAATATTTACCTCTTTTAGTTAGTTTTTTGAGACAATTCCTACATATCCCAGAATTCTCTTGAACTGTGTATGAGATGACCTTTAATATCTTCCTCATGCTACAATTACAAACATATAGCATACATGTGTGGCTTTATGTGGTAGGTGGTACAGAGGATCAAAACCTGACTCTAATGCAGACTAGGTAAGCACTTTACTAATCCATACCTAATCTAGAAGTTGACATCTGAATCTTAAGACCTCCCCAAAACTCACCCATCCGGTGACACTCACCTTGAACGTGCTATCCTTTAAACTTCAGAAGATTTGTTTGATCCATCCTTTCTCTGAGTGACCACAGTAACCTGCATATTTGTGTCTTTAACTCCCTCTTAGGATTCTTGAGGTATCAGTCCTTTGATCACTTGTATTTAATCATCTGAATGTGTAACATTCACAGGCATTCAACACATTTGCATTGCATCTCTCTCTTTAGTTTCAAAACATTTTCTTTCATTTTTGTGTCAAAAAGTTTTAAAAAAAAAAAAAAGCGAAAAACATACCCATGTCCATTAAACAGTCAGTAAGTATCCAGACCCTTTCCAGTGGCAACCATTTAAGCAGTTTCTGTTCTCTGGGATTTGTCTGTTCTAGGTATTTCAAAACAAATGAATCAAATAATGTGAGATTATGCTTGTCCTCTTTTCACTGAACTTAATGTTTTTGTGCTCTACCCATGTGATAGCATATATTTATTTATGTATTGATCTACTCCTACCTCTTGTCTCTCTTTTCATGAATAATGCCCTACATACATTTGCAATTCCAACTTTATTTTTCTCATTGGTTGTTCTCTCTCTGTCTGTCTTGTTCTCTCTGTGTCTTGTCTTGTTCTCTCTCTGTATCTCTCTCTGTCTCTGTCTTTTCTCTTTGTCTCTCTCCCCTTCCCTTCTATGTCCAGCTTCTCTCATTCTACTTTCTGTATTCTTTATCCTCTGCGGTTCTCTCCCCTCTCAGAGATAGCCAGGTCCATCCAGTCTGCTGTCCATTTTCACCCTACTTCTTTCTTTCTCTGCTCTAGACTCTTCCAGACATCTCTAGCTATTCCCCACCCCCACTCTCTCCTACAATTAAGGAAAAAAAAAAAAAAACCTTTCCCTTAACCATACCACAGAATGGTCATGTCATCAGTTTATACAATTTTAAGTTCTTGTTTGTATCTAGAGTGAGGTAGTGATTCTCTTTCTTTCTCTGCACATGGTCGTTGTGTTCCTGAAACATTTGCTGATTTATTAACACATCAAGGCTGGTTGGAGTTTACATGTTCTGTTCACGGGCACACTTTAGCTCTGTGGCCTCAGATACAGTTTGCCGCCTGTTTGAATCTCAGCTGCCTCATGTGCAGAGTGCAGTTGCCAACAGTGTATCTTCCTGATTGCTGTGAGGTTCTTGGGGCTAGAGAAAACCCAAATGGTCTCCTCCATCTTTTTGTTAACCATATTAATTTCATTTCTTGTTTCTTGCAAAACTTAGGAACAAACTCAGGAGATCATTAACATAATTTTTTATTCATTCTGCCTATGACTCCCTCCTCCTAGAGTTAAGCTAGCAAATTAAATGTACAGGCTACCTGCAGTCTCTTTCCTAAGGATTAGAGGCATTGCCCGCAGTGAACAGTTGTGTTCTCACAGAAACAAGACTTTCAGACTCTTCTGATGCTTTGTTTAGATTTTCATGGGGTATTGTGCCAGACTGTGGCTAAGGTGCTCATCACAGTAAATTGCTAGAACTCTGCAGGGCATAGTGCTGTCAATTACCATCTTCCCAGTTCATGCATCATTGAACGTCCTTACAGCTTGAAGGTTTCTCAGTGAGATGGCTCAGCAGATAAAGGCACTTTCGTCACAAGTCTGCAAATAGAAGTTGGATCCCCTGAATGTAGTAAAAGAGGAAAGAGAGAATTGACTCCATGAAGTTGTCCTCTGACCTTTATATGCCTCCGATAATGCACATACACAAGAAATAAGAATTAAAAAATATATTTTTGAAAAATTAGACTTTATGACTCTGGACCTGATTGTTAGATATATATAACAATATATATTATTTATATAAATATATTTTATTATATAAAGTTATGTATTAATATATAATATAATACAATATATTAATATAACAATAATAACTATAATAAAAATTTATATTTATGCTTCATATATGGAATGATCTTGGACTTACATACAGTTATGAACCACCATGTAGGTCCTTTCTTCCCCCTTCATTCTTTCTTCTTTCCTTTCTTCTTTTTCTTCCTCCTTTCTTCCTCCTCCTCTTCCTCCTCCTCCTCCTCTTCTTCTTCTTCTCCTCCTCCTTCAGTTTTTCCTTCTTATCCCCACATTATTTAAGTAGATTTAAATAGGAAAGTTGAGGTTTACAATTGAAAAGATCTAATCTGGTAAAGAGGATTTTCAGACAACTTTGGGAAGTTTTAATGGTAACATACTCAACTTTGTTTAAAAATATACATCGTGAGGCTGCATTTATTGCTTAAAATATCAACATAACCAAAGCATTAAGTCTACCCCATGTACACTGTAGGCAGTGAAAATAAGAGGTCATACGTACCACTGTCAGCATATATTCTGTTTTGTAAAGCAACTCTAGCAAGTTAACATACTATTTACTTATTGCTTTATTTTTCCGTTTATTATCTGTCTTTCTGCATGAGACCACATGCCATTAGGACAGCAATTTTATCTTATACTTAATAGGGATTTGCCCCTTGTTGGTGTGTGCTTACCACACTGTATCAGGTGCCAGGTGTGTGTTTGGGAAAGTATTGAAACAACCATACTCTGGAACATCACATCTGGGTGCCTGTCTTATAGCTAAAGGGTCTTGGGCAAATTTGGTAACTTTCTGTGTCTCGGTTTTTTCATCTCTAAAATGGATGTAACCCTAATTCCAAGCATACTGTATTACAGAGCAAGAAACTGAACATGGCTACCTCCCTTAGGACCAGGGGCTTATATGGCCTAGTACTTGTGTCTATAGGTCATCTATCATTCCTCACACCAGCCACAGAGAAGGCCATTAGAGGCTATGAAAAGGACATGGAACCTCATGAGGGCTTGGAGCCTGTGAACACTTTTTTTTAGCTTTATGATCCCCAGGGAGTAAAATTCTGTTGAGTTCAGTGGCCTAAATGAAAGTTCCTTGTTGCAGCAGCCTTGAGAAACAAATATAATACCCTTCGTCTTCCCACGCTCTTTGCTCCCCTTGAAGAGATCTTAGGACAAGTAAGGATCTGAGGATCAGGGATAGGGCTCTTTTCATCCTTGTTCCATGGACCAGTTTCCCTCTCCAAGCTGCAATGGTCAGAAGGACTATGCCATCAGAGACTGGTGAGAGTTGTGGTGACTCTTACCTTCCTATTCCTTATCATTGGCTAACCCAGCCACTCTAGGAGTTTCTGGTGGCCATTCTGCTCCATGCATACCAACATATCTGACTTCAGGCTTTAAACCACAGCCTCTCATTCAGCTTCCTGGCACTTGGCCCATGAACTGAAAGATCTATCTCTATTCTCTCTGCCATAGGTGGGCTCCTCTATTCTCACTGCAGTGACACATCTGAGCGGTGAGTTTCCAGATACTTGGTCAAGTGTTAGTTCAGTTTGTGTGGGAGGGTAGTTTGGGATGGGATTAATGTTTTAGTAAACTGGATAACACAGACTACCCTCATCCAATCAGGAGGAAGCCTAAATAAGACACCAGGCTCCTGGGACAAAGAGAATGCTCCAGCTGGATTGTGGAGTCCGGCCATTAGTCTCCTCCAGCCATTGAACTTGAAGGAAATTTTCTCCAGTCTTGAGCCTGCTGGCTTTTAGACTGGAGCTCACGTTGCTCCCTCCTTTGGACTAGAATCTGAGCTTACCTAGCTTATTCTTCCAGACAGTAACTACAGAACTTGAGTCATCGCAGCCTCTCTAACCACACAAACATTTCTTTACAACAAATGTCACTCTTCCTATCTGTTTATCCTACCTATTCTGTTATTCTGAAACTCTTGAGGAATATGCCAGGCCACCCATTTCCTCCAAAAACTGAGATCTTTGTTGCTTTGGCTGGTTCAGGATTTAGAGCCAGAGGAATTAGGTTCAGATGCCTGATCTATCACTCAATATCTTCTATGCTACTTCTAGCTTCAGGAGACGAGTCTACAAATATAAGATTAACACCTGACTTGATTAACATCTTGCTGGACAACCCATATGACAATGGTGCACCCACAGTAAATAGAAATTTCCACATTTCTACCTCCATCTTTTCATCAATACACAAAAATCTTTCTCTCCTCCCCCCTTTATTTTCTTTTTATTTTCTGGCAGAGCAAAAGAGAGCCTTGAAGCTAGCAGGGGTCTGGAATGCTTACATCCGGGGCCTCCTCCTGGCTTAGTTGGTGGCTATGGACTGGGGCTTTTTGTCCTCAGGGTCTCAGTTTCCTGTGACTACAATAAGGAGTGTGGCCCAGCAAAATTGGACCACAGAATCGGAGATAATCATCTTCCAAGGATTTGGTCCCAGATGTCTTCAAGCAGCAGCTCCCAGGAGTGGTTCAGTTTTGAATCTGCCAGGTGGTTCTTACATCTATTATTCAAATCAAATACATCCAGCACCCTCATCCCGTCAGAGAGTAGATTTGCTAAGCTGTAAATGCACCCGATACTTTGCCTGTCTGACTCACAACCCTGTGCATGGAAACTATTTTCTAGACAGTTTACTTACTTACCTTTTCCAAGATTGTCCTTATCTTCTGATTGCCAAGATTTCTTTCATGGGTGTTTCTCACTAAGGAAATAGTTTGTTTAACATACAGCAAGGTTTATGGGTTCTCTTCATCTTCTTGCCCCTTTGTCCTGAGTTTTTTCTTCTGCCCTTTGTAAAATACTAAAGTGTATGATGTCTTCAACAACAGGATCCTATCATCTAGTTCGACTGGGCAACCAAGAGGAATGACAATAGTCTGGATTATTTTAGGGGTGTGCCTCTGGAACTTTCCAGCTCTTACCTTAAAAGTATGCTCCTCATCTAGGGGCCTCCACAGAGATCTTGATTTCTGCCTGGTGTTTACTTAACCCTACCATCTCCCCTCAAGGCCCCCACAAGTGGAGCTTGACTTAATTTGTACTGGAGATGAGGATGACAGTGAGGAATTCTTTACAGATGTGCAACGATCACATGGACACTTTGGTTAAGATGTCAGGATAACTGTCCTACCAGAGTTGTGAAGGACAAATAGGAGCCAATCTGCCTGAGGATACAGGAGTCTCTCTCTCTCTCTCTCTCTCTCTCTCTCTCTCTCTCTCTCTTTTCTCTCTCTCTCTCCTTTTTGGAAACATATTAATCTAATGTACAGCAAATTGCCCTCAGCTATGCTTTACTGGTAATTTTCAGTAGTGGCAGGGAGGAGGCCTGGAAGCCATCCCCTCTGACTTCTACATCTGTGCAGTCCTGTGATCTCACAGACTTACGCTTTTCCCACTCTGGATACAACACTGGGGACATGTTCATGGTGGCTCCATCCAGTGCCTCAGAAACTGTACCTCAGACAGTAAGGTAGTTCTGTGACTACCTGGGCCCTGCATGGTTCATGGACAGTGGCAGATGGCTGGTAGAAGGAGCTACCAACACCTCTGAGGAAATGAAACTCAGGAAATCAGTGTCATTCGGGAATTGAAAAAAAAAAAAAAACCATCAGCAAGGATTCAGGGCAGTGTTGCACTCCCTGACAATGAGAGGTTCCATTGTTTTCATGTGTGTATCAAGATGAAAAGAAGGGAAAGACAGTATATCCTACTAGACTCATTTCCCCAGATGCAGGGCCAGCTTGACCTGTGTGTGCTGAGTGCCTGTGAAGGAAAGGAGATATGAGAGTGTCTTGAGATCTGGCCAGTCTGGCTGTTCTGAATAAGGAGAGAATGTCTGCCCTTATCCCCAGGCTCTGTGTTCCTGTTTAGAAGACAGGTTTGGGTCTTTACCTTATTGTTGTCTGGGGACTGCTGCCTTCCTGTTTCCTTCTGCTCTTGCTTCAGCAGCCAACACCTTGCAGTTGAGCTCAGAGCCAAGCTTCCTACCTGGCTGTCTCCCACCTTAACAGGATACCTCTTTCCCTTATGGGGCAAGTACCTAAGGAAAGACAGTACCAGGCCCCTGCAACAGATATGCAGAGAAGGGCCACCAGGCCCATCACCTTAGCACATATATGTTCCTTTGTTCCTATTCATGATGCTGTCCACACCTGTGATTCAGCCCCTTGGCTGCACAGTGATGAGTAGCTGGGCCCGGAAGTTGCAGCACCAGCATTTAGATTCTGAACACAATCAGCCCCAGGACCACCCGAAGGGAGCAGCCCTTCCTGCCTGTGTGATGCTGCAAGAGCGGCCTCCCTGCCCTTACCCCGTGCACCTGTGTCTTCCTCTCAGCTTGACTCCAGCACAGGCTGAGTCTTCACAGTTCCTACAAACCAAGGTCATTCCACTAGTCAACAGGATGGTGACGGGCTGTGTGTGGGCCTGTGTGTGTCCATGTAGACACATGCTTGTCTCAGTGCCAGGGGATTTTCTGTGCTGCTGTGTGGACACGTGCTGGTGTGGCCTGCATATCCTTGTATAGCCATACTGTAGCAAATTGTGACTCCAAGAACGCTTTGGGGACCATTCTGCCAACAACACAGAACACGTACCAGATGGCCTTATTTTTTATTGTAAGGTGATGTGCTCCTTGGGCAGCCTCCAAAAGCCCTACTGATTTCTAAATTCCTCTACCAGACCCCAGGACTAAGGTCATCAAGAGAGTGAGGTTAAGTGGAAAGATGGAAACGTCCTTTTCAAATAGATAATAATAATGCTTGTTTTTAAGCTGAAAGTTTAGTGGTTTAATTTTAGACCTTATAAAAATCTCTTTGTGTGAAAGCCATCTCATCAAAGCAGTCAGAACACAGTGTTCCTTGTGTCTAAATGGATGCATCAAAGCAGTCAGGTCAAAGTGCCATGGTCATGTGTGTGTGTGTGTGTGTGTGTGTGTGTGTGTGTGGTGTATTGTGTGAGTGTGTATATATGTGTGCATGTGTGCACACAGGACCATGGACTCCCTTTTTGAACATTTGGAACAGCCCAGATCTCTGTATGTCCGTGGGATTTGTTCAGCTTACACTATGTGCATTTGTGGAGAGAGGTATCCGCCAGCCTTGCCTATAGGAATAGTCTGGCAGAGGGGTGCTGCCCTATAACTTGTCTTTACACTTTATTGTGGCAAGGAAACGGGGCCAATGCACTGGAACAAGAGCCTCTATTTTCCTTTCATTCTAGTCCAGACACCTCCTCCCATCTCTACATTTCAGTGCTGTCATGTAACCAGCAAGTCTTTCCAGCAAATTCCCTCTAATGGGAGGTCATCAAATGCTTCATAAAAGAGGAGGCTTGAAGTCCCATTAGGAAGAAATTAATTGTCGACTGTGGGTTTCATAGGACCCCATCCTTTTAAGGTTTCAGGTTGGAAAGAGGCCAGACACACAGCCTCCTCCAGTGTCACTACACAGTTGTCTTAGACAGCCTGGAAGGGATCAAGTGAGGAGACTGGATTAGGACTGGCTGGTGCAGAGACCGAGCCCAGCATGGAACTTGGTGGGATAAGGAATCTCGGGACCAGGATGTGGGCAGGATAGATGGTATATTGACTAGACCCATTTCAAAGATAAGACAGGCTCTAACCCAGCTGCCACCCCTCATGCACCATTGCTGTGGGTAGGACTTCTGTTTCCCTTGCCTGTACACTGCCAGCCATCTCTCCTGATTCCCCTGTTGCTCTCCTTTCCCTTCCCTATCCCAGAGAGAGTTCAGAGAGAGTCTTCTGAAACACTAACCCATGCTTAGTACCCAATACCTAAAACCCTTTGCTGGGTACCTGGAGGCAAACTGTCATATGTTATCCGAGACGGGCGTTGTTATGTAAAGACAAAGATAGCAAATATAGTAGCAAGATTCTTGACACTCCCTGCTCCCCCCCCTCAAATAAATCAAACATTTTGATTACAGAACAAGTCAATGTATTAGCTAGGTTAAGGTGTCCTGAGGCTTCACCAAGAAGAGGGAAGCCTATTACCCCACTTTTTAACACAAGTCTCCTTTCCACTCCATTTTTCCATTAGAACACAGCATCCAGAGAATGCAGTTTGAGAGCCAGCATCTGCAAGACTCTCCAGCCCGTCATGTTCGTTCATGCTGCCCACAACTGGAATCCCTGCCTTGCCTCTCCCCATTGCCTCACTAAGGATTGGCAGGACTCTCAGACTGTGTGTGCTTCCTTCAAGAAACCCAAGCACTATCCATCCTCCACTTTCCAGGCAGGACTGCAGTACGTTTGCCTTACACTCTGCCTCTGACTTGGAAGTTACGTCTGTGTTTTAAACTCTTTCCATATGTGCCCAATGGACTTAATATAAAGGACTGTCTATTACTGAATACTCAAGGCCCCCATACCACAGCAAGGATGCACAGGGGCCCAGGGTACTCATTTGGGAGTGCTCACTAAAAAACTCAGGAGGACCCACCCCAGGAAGATGGCCCCTATTTGGACCTCAAGTAGCATGTAGAGTAATCAGGCCCTATCTTTGAGCTACCATCAGTGCCTCTTTGGGAGTAAACTGGGAAGGAAAGACCTTCATTCAATTCCACATGAAGCAGGGGTATATTCTAGCCCCTGTTGATGCACCTCTTATCTCTGGATACACAGAATAATTCATTCAGCATTTAGTCATTGAGTATATGCTATGTGGTTTAGATGCTGAAGATGCAGCAAAGGCCAAATCCTTCAGAAACCCCTGTTCTCCTAGGACTTTGGGTGTACCTGAGGATCAAGATAGAAATGAACATGTAAATTAAGCAAATAACACAGTAAACCATCATTGGGTCAGGAAAGCAGCTGCACGCTACATTCACATAAGGCAGGCTACACAGGAGTGTAAGTCTCTAAGGAGGAGGAAGCAAGCCCTGACGATATCGGAGGAACTGGGAAGGGTAAGGACACTAAGGCAGGAATGCTGTTGGCATGCTCAAGAATCAGAAAAGAGGCCAGTGTGTTCAAAACAGATGGCACTGGTAGAAGGGAGTGACAGTAGATGGAGCCAGAGATGGGCGAATGCCAAAGCTGGCAGGTTGGTGTGGATGTCCATGGCTCATATTACTACTAGAGAACACAGGGATGTTCCTGGTTGGGGCAGCTGGCAGGGCCCACGTGAATGTCCAGGGGCTGTGCATAACTGGCCCCACCTCTCACTGGATGTACCCCTCTAGAGATCAGGCCTGTCTCTCACCAGTGACAGCATTTTGGAGATCAGGTCTGCCACCTCATCTAGGCAGCACAATAGAGCTGGCCCTGGTAGTTGGATTGTGGGTGATCAGGTCCCAAGGCTGTGAGTGTAGAAGAGCTGACCCTGCCACTAGTCTGACAGGAGGTGGCAAGAGCTCAGAGGTGATGTCCCACCCCCTGCCGTTTGCCACCTCCAGCAGTCGGGAAAGCTGCCCACAGGGTCATCAGTTCAGGAGAGCTTGTCCAGTCCATTACCATCTGCAGCGCTCAGAAAGCTGGCCCTGCACCTTGTCTGGACAGCATAGCAGAGCTGACCCTGGTGGCAGGGATGCACGTGAGCCAGTCCCAAAGGCGAGAGCACAGGAGAGCTGGCCCTGCCATTCATATGGTGTGAGTGCTAGGGTGAGGCACGCCCTAGCCACCTGCAGTAGCCAGGGGTAGCTGGCCCTGAGGGCATGATAGCAGGAGTGCTAGCTTTGCCCTCTCACTGGCTGTAGTACTCGGGAGAGTGAGCCCTGCACCTAGCCTGAGCAACAAAGTGGAGCCAGCCCTGGTGGCAAAGGCACTGGTGAGCCAGACCTGAGAGTCTGAGAGCTTGGAGAGCTGAGCCAGCCCCTCATGCTGCAGCAGAGCTATGCACCTTGACTGCCCAGAACAATTCAGAAGAGCTCCCCCTGGTGGTGCAGATAAGGAAGAGCCAGACGGCTGACCAGCTCAGTTACCACCCAGGCCAGATCCAGGACTCTGAGTTGAATTACCCCCAAATCTATATCATATACAAGCAGTTGTGATGCATGAAAGGGCCAGTCCTGCTGATCCAAAGATGCAGGATCTCCATGACACAGGGCAACAGCAAGATAACTGGGAGAAGGCCCCGTGAGGATCCAATATTGATGGTGTCACAGAATCTCCAACCAGACCAAAGAGTCATGGCAATGGACATTTGCAAGTGAAGACCTGTGGACCAAGGCATATACTGTGGGACGCACTGTGACATACTACACCTTCCACGGTGAGATGTTTTCTATGCTTAGTTTTTGATGGTGTGTGTGTGTGGTGTGTGTTTTATTTTGTGGAGGGGTTGTAAGGGAGAAGGGCAGATATGAGGGGACAGGGAAACTCACAAAGAATCAATAACAAGTTTAGAAAATAAAGAACAGAACTGAGCTGTCTCTAGCAAAATAATGTGCTGCACAGAACACGCTCATACCTGCTTTGACGGCTCTGGCCACTGGTGAGCTGGCTGCCCCATTTGGAGCTGTTATTTAAGAAAACAATGGGAACATTTACAGTAATTGGAACCTTTAAGAAAACTCACATGTTGTGGTACAATTCACCAAAGGAGTAAGTCTGCCTTTTATCACAGCTAAAAAAAATTTCTAGTTATTTCTCCATTTTAATTAATTATTTTTACATTGTGTGTATGTGTGTATGCATATGTAGTGTATGGATGTTTTTGTCTGTGTGTACATGAGTGCATACACATGCATGTGTATGTATGTGGAGGCCAGAGGTTGGCATCCAGTGTCTTCCTCTATGGCTTTCCATCCTGTTTTTTCTTTTTCAAGACAGGGTCTCTCTGTGTAGCCCTGGCTGTCCTGGAACTCTCTCTGTAGACCAGGCTGGCCTCGAACTCACAGAGATCTACCTGCCCCTGCCTCCCAATTGCTAGGATTAAAGGTGTGCCCCAAAATGCCTGGCCCCACCCTAGCTTTTGAGACAGAGTCTCACTGAATCTGGAACCCACCTATTGTTTACATTGGTTGGCCAGTGGGTTCTGGGGATCTGCCTTTCTATACACCTTAGCACTGGGGTCACAAACATTCCAGCACACTTGGATTCTTCCTTGTGTGCTGACTGAGCCATCCTCCGATCCTCTTCTAAGCATTCTTAAGTCTTAAGAGGAGACTTTCCCACTCTACCCTGCCCTCCTGGGCTTTCCAAAGTGTTCATGACCCAGGAAGTTGATTCTTTTGGACCTTCTCATCCAATAGTTCTTTCAGGATTATTCCCATATGGGGCGGGGTGGCTGTGAGTGGCTTCCTTTCTTCAGAGATTGAGGAAATGAAGAAATACTAAGGAAGGGACCCAGCATTCTAGCATCTTTGGTATAGGAAACAACTCCAAATGCTGTTAAAATAGAAAGGCAAACACCAACCTAGCCATATACCCTTTATCTACAATGGTGTGCTGCCTGCAAGATATGCTAGGGCAATGGTGGCACAAAGCTTGTGGAAATAACCAACTGATATCTGATTTGACCTAAGACCCACTCCATGAAATGGAACCTGTCTTAGTTGGGGTTTTATTGCTAAGAAGAGACAGCATGACCATGGCACCTCTTACAAGGGAAAACATTTAATTGGGGCTGGCTTATAGTTTCAGAAGTTTATTTCATTATCATCATGGTGGGAAGCATGGCAGCATGCAGGCAGACATGATGCTGGAGGAGCCAAGATTTCTATATCTTGATACACAGGCAGCAGAAGGAGACTGTGTGTCTCACTGGGAATAGCTTGAGCATATATGACCTCAAAGCCTGCCTTTAGCGACATACTTCCTTCAACAAGTCCACACCTACTCCAAAAGCCCACACCTTCCAATAGTGCCACTCTCTATGGCCAAGTGTCTAAACACACGAGTCTATGGGGGCTATTCCTATCAGATCAACACAGAACACATTCCTGACACTCTTTGGGTAACCAAGAACCTGAGACTAGCTAATGGGCCTAGAGTAAAACCAAGTACTACTGTTCTTAGAAAACGAAACAGAATAGCAATAAAATGACTCCTAATGACATTCTGCCTAGAGCAGTGCCTTGCTTGGCCATCGTCAGAGAGGCATCCTCCTGCAGCAGATGGAAACAAATACAGAGACCCACAGCCAGACATTATGCAGAAAGTGAGAGACCTTGGAACACACAGCCCTAAATGTGGATTTGTCTCATTCAAATCCCTCTTCTCAGAGCACAGGGAATCCAGCAGAAGAGGAGGCAGAAAGAGTCTATGAGCCAGAGGGGATGGAGGACACCGAGAAAAGAAGACAGTCAAAGCACACATGGACTCACTGGGGTAGCATGGACACAGCCAGCACAGGTCTGCACCACGTCCTTTGTGAATATATTATGTCTTCCACTTTAGTGTTTTTATGGGATTCCTGAGGGTACAAATGAGTGGATTTCTGTTTCTTGTGCTTTTTCTTGGGCTCTTTCCCTTCTGTATTGTTTTGTCCCATTCTGATGTGTTGGTTTTTGTTTTCTCTTTTATTTTATTTTATTTTTATTATTTAGGAACCTGTTTGTTTTCTAATGAGAAACAGAAAGGGAGTGGATTGGGATGGGAGGGGCAGTGGGGAGGAATTGGGAGGCATAGAGGGAGGGGAAAACACAATCAGGATATACTATGTGAGGAAAAAAAATCTATTTTTAATAAAAGGAAAAATAATTTTTAAAACTTTCTGAACATATTCAAATAATGGATTGTGAAATATCTCATTAAATTAGAATAATAAGAACATAGATAATAAAATTTATTTTAGAGAGAGAGCAACTCACAAAGTTTTTGTGCTACTGTAACAAAATACCCCAGGGTGAATAACTTACAAGGAATAGAAATTCATTTCTCACAGTTTTAAAGATTTGGAAGTTCAAGGTCAAGGTGTCAGCAGGATCAGTGCCTGGTGAGTACTGATCTATAATTCCTGGAAACCACCTGCTTGCTTCATCCTCTAGACCTGTGTCTTCAAGTAATAGAAAGGGTGGAGAGGCAAAAGAACATTCCTTCCTTGTTTGAAGCCTGCCCCTTTTTAGATAGATGCCAGTTCTGTTCATGAAGATAGGGCCCTTAAACTCAAGAGCCCTACCTCTTAGTGTTTCTGCATTGAGGATGAAGTTTCAGCCTAAATTCTGGAGGGAACAACTGTCAGCCATATTAGAATTGGACTATGGTCTTGGAATTCTCATTAGAGGGAATAAACTTTAACTCAAAGGGAGATACAGCACCCTCACAGCTTGGGATAAGTTTGTCATCTAGTGAGGGGATGTCTTTCCCCATCCCAGGCTGCTGTTAGGGTTAAGAATGTGCATCATTTGCTGCATCTGTCTTCATTTCTAGCTCCAGGTGGCAAAGGGAAGCACTTCAGGCATATCTGCATTCTCCATTCTGTAGCTCACATAGTAGGTACCATGAGTTGAACGTCAAGGTATTAGCCAGTAAAATGATAGTTCTTATTATGACAGTTCTTACATATATATATCATTATATTTTATAGAACATGGATTTATCCCTAAAGAACATGGGAAGATACTTAGTACAAGTCATATTTTGCCTGTCTTGTGGGGAGAAATATCTATTCAAATCATATATTCATTTTAAAATACAGGATATTTGGTGAGGTTGCTATTCGGTGTTATTAGTTTCCTACATATTTTAAGTACTAACTCATTAAAGAAAGAGCTTAAAATATTTTCTCTCTGTTCCATTTTATTTTGGTCATTTAAGGTAGTACCATATGAAGTTTAAGGTTATTTTTGGAAATATTATATTTTGGCTATGAGTATAGCCTTTAAGGGCTGAGCCATCTCTCATACTCTGTTTTTGGAAATATTGGTAAAATATTCCACTTATATATTTTAAATGTTTTTATTTTTTATTTTTTTCTATGTACAGTGATATTTTGCCTATGTCTATGTCTTTGTGAGGGTGTCTGATTTTGGACTTACATACAGTTATGAGTCATCATATGGGTGCTAGGAATTAAACATGGGTCCTCTGAAAAAGCATTTAGTGATCTTAATCACTAAGCCATCTCTCCAGCCCCCCCCACCTAGATCTTGATTGGGATATAATTGAATCTGTACATTGCTTTTTTTAAAGATTTATTTATTTATTTATTTGTGGGTATGTGCACATATGTGACACACATTCCTGTGAGTATATGCAGAGATCAGAAGAGAGTGGGGCATCCTCTATCAATGTCTGTCTGTTCTTTGAGGCAAGGTCTCTCCCTGAACCTGAAGTTCATGTTTTCTAGGATAGGCTGGAAATCAGCAAGCCCTAATGGTCCTCCTGTCTCAGTCCTCCTTAGATCTAGGATTTACAGGTATTTGTGCTAGATGCTGGATTGTTAGTTGGGTGTTGGGATCTGACCCTTATGATTATACAGCAAGTTGGTTTGGTTTTGTTTTTTAATGCTGAGCCGTCTCTCCAGGCCACCATAGATTGCTTTGGTTAGTAGGAATAATTTAACAATAGTAAATCTTCCCATCATTGGGCATGGAGCATCTTTCCATTTGTGTCTTTTCTAACCTCCCTCATCAGTTTAGTGCAGTTTTCAGTGGGGGGGGAGTGTTTTGGTTCCTTGTTTATTTCCAAATGCTTTGTTATATTTGATAGTACTTTAAGATTTTCCTTATTAACTTTCTTGATAACTCATTGTTAATCTACAGAAATACAAAGGATTCCTGGGTGTTGACATTTTCTTCTGAAAATCCATTTGTTATCAGTTCTAGTAATTTTGGGGGGGGGGAGTTTTTGATGTTTTCTATATTAAGATCATGTCATGTATGGAAAGAACCGATTTTACTTCTTCCTTTCCAATTTGAACATAATTTCTTTTGTTTGCTTACCTAATTGTTCTGGCTATTATAACTGCCAGTACTATGTTGACTAGAAGTCACGAGAGTGCATGCTTTAGAATCTTTCAGTGTTCACTGAATATGACAGCTGTGAGCTCGTTGTATGTGACCTTCATTATAATGAGGTACATTTTATTCCAAATCTTTTGAGAAGTTTTGCCAGTTAAAGAAATCGAATTTTGGCATGAAAATTATTTATTTTTTGAAATTAAAATATAATTACATCATTTTCCCCCTTTCCTTTCTTCTCTCTTGACTCCCTCTCAAATCCATGGGCTCTTTTCTTTGCGATCTGTGTGCTGGTGCGTGTGTGGGGTATATACATAAACATATATATGCACAGACATATCACAACTTCCTCAGTCTGTATAATGTCACTTGTATGTATATGATCTCAGGTCTGACCAATTGCTATTAAACAACTGGGAGAGGCTCATCTCTGGGGAGGACTATTTCTTCCACTCTCATCAAGAATCCTAAGTAACATGTGGTTCTTTGTGTTAGGGTTAAGGAGACCCTGGAGATTTCCATCTTCCATGTTAGTATGTCTATTGGTGCTTCTAGTATCCTGTCACTAAGCTAAATTCCTTGATACAAGTTTCTATTTCAATAAGGATAGTTGCTGGAAATGTATTTGCTTCTTTTATGAAGTCCTATTATCTTCCTCTCTGGCTCCTTCAAATGATGCTTTCAGTAGGTCACTGTGGCCTAAGCCCTAAAGAACTAAATTCAAAGTCACCTTCTGAGCATGCAGGATCTCTGCCCAGGCTTCGTCTGTTTCTCTCTGTGTCACCAGGTAGAAGCATTCTTTTGTTTTGGTTTTCTCTCATCTCCACAAGGCTGATTCTGTGCTTTGCAGTTTCTCTCATTCTTCTGGCTCTCTCTCAGTGTTCCCTTGAAGTAACACTTCCTCCATGCCCGCTCTTTCGGGTAAATTCCTGCTATCCTCTAAACATGCTACTCCCTGGCATATCTACCATGCTTGCATCATTATTAATCTTTCTATAACCATATCTCATTTTCTGCTGTACATCCCCACTGTTTCCAATGCTCAGCATCCTGCACAATCCCACCTTTCTTTTGGGCATTGGAGTTTACCAGACCAATCATCAAATGTGGGCTTCCACATTTGCTACTGCTGAGACTGACCTAAAGAGGGCTTTTTCACCTCTCTGGGTTTCGGTTTTTCTCACCTACAAAACAAGGTCATTAGTAACAGAGTTGCTATTCTTTTAAAAGTAGACGAGCCAGTGTGGATTAGGTTGTCAGCATAGTGCCTAGCATCATAAGACAAAGTTTGTACAATGTGTAGGCAATGGTTGGCATACTATAGGCACTAAGTGTTAGTTGCTCTGGTGATACCCACCTTTTTGGAAACAAGTCAGGTATACTTAAGAGGTAGTGCAGAGATTGCTCTGAGTCCCAAGATGAGCAAAAACAGAAGAGGCACTTCTATTTCACACACTCTTCGTCCTCCTGCTACTACATTGCTGACTGATTTCCAACGTATCTAATACTTTGAAGTCACCCAGACAGTATTTGTTCAAATACAGCTTCACTACTAACTAAATATAACTAAGTATAAAGGGCAATCTTTGTTTTCCCATTGTCTCTTGAGCCTGATCCTAAGATGAGGATTAAAAGGGTTTGCAGTTATCTAATGACAAGACAGGTGGGGGTGTTGTGTTAACCATACGGGAGAGTGGTTTTTTTGTGTGCTTTTCTCTTTTCCATTCCTGAGATGGGTCCCTCTTTTGCTAAGCCCCACTGTCCTGACTTCTATCTCACACTCTCCCATCTCTCCTGCTTCCACTTCTCATTAAGCTGTCACAGGCCAGGACACAGCCATTTCCTGTACTTGTTTACGTTGCTGTTTTTTTTTCACTGACCTGGACAATGTGTCCCAGACCATGGACAGCCTGAAACCACCACTGATTCAGATGTTCCCTGGTCCTGGAGGTGATTGGAAGAAGGCCAGCCTCAAGTTGAGTGCAACACTTTCCCGACCCCTCAGAAGGGAGAAGGCTGGGAGCCATGGGGTTCTCTCTCAAGCTGCCTTGTGCCTTGCTTCACTCCTTCCTACGCAGGTTTCTAAATTGCTCTCAGCTGACAGTAAGAAGCTTGCCCAAGATCACTGGAGCCAAGGAAGCCCTGACAGGTATCTGCTCTCACAGATTCTGGGCTAGAGTTGAAAGATAAGAAGCATACTCTGAGCATGCCTGCTCTTGTCTAATCTTGGAACCCAAACAGAGTGGGTCTGGTTAAGACTTTGAAGGGAGAAATGAAGAGATTCCATCCTCTAGTGAGAAACCCAAGGAATGCTGGAGAGTCCACGTGCTTGCTGTCTTCAGAGTATGGAGAGAGATGTGCAGCTGTCTAGCTGTAAAGTACTTCTGTCCCCTGAGCAGCTATGTCTTACTTCTTTTAATAGCCTCTGGGTTGGCTTTGCCAGGCAGAGTAACCGTTGAACCCAATCCAGCACAAAAAAAAAAAAAATTGTAGTATTAATTTATTTGAACATCAGGAAAAATTAATGTACTAATAATCGATATAAAATGATGAATAGGGACTGGATAACACCTTGTATTAATGCATTTATAAAATGCAATGGTAATATAATTGATGAATGAAGAGGCCGTGAAAGTAAAATAATCCAGGGCCTGAGAACTGCTGGACTGTGCAATAATCCCAGGCCCATTACTCTCTGGCTGTTATTGAGGTGTTCCAGAAGCTCTAGGTCACTTTAGGGCCCTTCTGGATGACAGCTAGAAAGCTATTGGGGCGCATGAGGACAGCAGCCTCATGGAGCAGAGCAAGTGCATGCAGCAGCCCTGTCCTGACTCTGTGCTGTCTCTATTTTCTTCAGCCAGATACCTTCTGACACCATCATTTAAATAGTTCCTTAACTGTTCAACATCTCTCATGGACCACTTTTTGTTCACTTGCTTCCTGCCTCCTCCCTCCCCTTCCCCCCAGTTCTGTGTAGGAGGAGCTAAGGTGAGAGGAGTAAGGAGAGGAAAGAGGAGGAAATAAAGGAGGAGAGGAGGAGAAGGAAGAGGAGAGCTAGGAGAGACAGAGGAGAGAGAGGGAACATTGGAGGCAGATGTTCACGTGTCTCCCGCAGTCAAAGGTAGTTGGTAATATCTAGGTTGGGTATTGGGTTTACACCTCTGATGAGTGGGCATCTTGTTATTGAGCATTACCAAATATATAAAAGCCTTTGAATAATCTAAGCATTAGAGTCTTATTTGTACCGAGCCGAGCCCCATGTGGTTGATGGGATGGTCTGGGCAATGCCCAGCCTTGCAGAGACAGCATGGGAGATGGGTGGGCAGGGCTGGTGTTTCTGGTGGCTGTTTTCTAGCTGCAGTGCACACGTGGCCTCCGGCCGAGAAACATGGTGGCTGAGCTAGGCGATAAGCCGCCAGCTTAGATAGTTGGCTTCACCAGCAGCTGATTTAAATAATTACTCAACAGTTCTGTGATGTTTCACCAGGAGGTCAGAGACTTCTCACCCCTTGCACTGTGCTGCCATGGAAAGAAAGCTTCTCTGTTGCCATACTCTTAGATATCCATCGGCAAGAGAGGACTAACACTTCACAAATGAACTTTGGGGATAACAGGGCATTCCTAGTAGGAAAGATCGTGGCAGGGTGCCTGTTATAAGGCAGTATGCAGGGTCCATTTATTCATACGCAACAGAAGAGGGATGCCAGCTCACCCAACATTCCCTAGGCTTGGTTAAGCCTGGTTTCTGCTTCCAAACTATATCCCCTAGCTTCTGTTCTGTAACAATTCTCTGCCCTCTAGTTTAAATCATGAAACTTGCCTCAATCTCCCTGAGCTTCACAGGTTTCTCTACACCGAAACCCTTTTGCGGTCACTCCCAAAATAAAATTTAAAACCCCTCCCCTTTCTATCCTTGGGTGTTCAAGCCCAAGACAGGACATATATTAGGGTAATAAGGGGATCAGGGAAGAGTTTACCAAGGAAGGTTGTCTGAGGCTTGAAGTGTGGGGATCCTTACTGTGGGCACCATATGGCTGAGACTTTATACACAAAAATTTCCACAGTGAATTGTTTTGGGCCCATTTGGCCCGGTTTGGACCTCGTGGACAAATCTTTAGTTGGCTCCGTTTGAGACCTTCTTAGTCACTTCCTTACTGGGGGACTTAACAGGACCTGTTTGGCCTGCCTCTCCCCCTGTTGTGATGTTTGAGCTTTGCCATGGCCCGTCAAGTCACCTTTTTACCCTCCGTCACCCTTCCTCACCCCTAGTCATCTCACCCCACCAAAACTCCCCTTCCCATGTTCCAAGTTTAAAATAAACAAAAGGTTGTTACATTTTAAAATTGAGGGTTTCCCGCTTCGACAAGACTCCTGGATGGGTGGTTTTCTTTGGGCCCCAGCACTCACCACCTTTCTCAGTTCCAGAGAAGACCCAGCGGGCCAGGACCTCTCCCCTCCTCTTGGGCCCGGCCTACGGCTTTAAGGAGCCAAACAGCATTGATTTCAGCACAAATAAACAGAAAAAAATGCATACTTTATGCCAGAATTTACTGGGAACCTGACAGGGGGGCAGTTTTCATTTCATAGAGTCTGCTGAAACCTAAAACTCAGGGGCCCTCCCTGCCCATTTAGGTGAAAGAACTGAGGGGTTCTCTAAAAAGGGTTTTTTGGCAAGTTCCACCTGGTAAGTTTTTGGCAGAAGAAAACTAAAAAAACATTAAAAAAAGGGGCCCAAATGCAGCTGGGGGGTTTCCCTTGCCTCACTCCCTTTTTTTAGGCCCGGGGACTCCGGGGGTAGAACCCTAACTGCCCTATTCCAAAAGTCACCAGGTAATGGGGCTGTGGCTTCCCTTTTGGGGTTTTCCCTTTCCCCCCCCCCCTTTTTAAAAACCCCCCCCCCCAAAGTGAAGGCCCCTTCCCCAAAAAGTCACACCTCCTAATAGTAACCCTTTTCCAAAAGGGCTAAGCATCCAAAAAACCCCAAAAGGGACCCCCTTTTTTGTTTTCGTTTTTTTTCCCCAGCATTGAAAATGAAGTGGCTTCTTAAGTTTTGGGGAAAAAAGAGGGGAAAGTCCCCAAAGGGTAAAAAAAAAACGGTTTTCCCGGGGCTCGGAAATTCCCCAAAATTTTTTAAAAAATTCACAAGACCCCCTTTTTAAAAAACCCCTTTTTTAAAAAAAAATTGCTGTGAGAAAAAGGTTTTTACTAACAAAAGCTCCCCTTTTAAGTAGTGTGGGGGGGCTCCCGGGGGTTATATTTTTTTAGTTTTTGGGGGATGTTTTTGGGTGAGTTTTTTTGACAACGAAAGGGATTTTTTGCGTACATGTCACCCAAAACTCTTAAAAAAACCCCCCAAAAATTTCCCCTGCTAAAAAGGCTACCCATGGAATTGTTCTTTGTTCTGTCATTTTCACTATCTGGACCGGGGGTGGGGGGGTTTGTTCTTGTCTTCCTAGGAAAATCACACTTTATTTAGGGGTATCTAAGGGGAAACCCTTTAAATTTGTTTTTTGGAGAAGCAAGGCAAAACCCCAAAATGGAGGCCTGATAAAACAAAAAAAAAAGTCATTCGAAAATTTTAGGAGTCAAAATCTTTCAGAACCTTTTGGGGGTGGCTTAAGGTTTTAAGAATTTTTTTGATTTAAAATTTTTTTGAAGGTTTTTAGCTTAAAAAAGCCCTTTAAAAAAAAAACCTTTTGGGCCCCTTGATAAAAATTTTTGTAATAAAAAATTTTTAAATTTTTAAATTAAATGTAAAAATTTTTTAAAAACCTTTTATTTTCCGGGGAAAATCGGGGCTAAAGGGGGTTTTTCCCTTGGACCCCCTTTTGATTAAAAAATGTCAAACACGGGGGGCTTTGAATTAAAAACCCGGGGTTGCCTCCATCTGTGAGACATTCCCCACCCCAGGGAAAAGGGGTTTTGGGGGGTTTTAAAAAGAAAAAAGGGGATACAGAGGGCGGGGAAGGGCTGCACTAGGGGCCCCGACGGCCCCTTTGGGGGGTGGGTTGACAGAAAACGGGGGAAAAAGGTTTGGGGGCAGAAAAAGTGGGGAAAAAACTTTTGACATAAAAAGATTCAAGGGGGAAAAGTACAAGTAGAAAGGGGCCCCGAGGAGGGAATGTCGCCAAATGGAAGGAAAAAAGAAAGAAAAAAAAAATTTTTAAAAAACCCCGGGGGGGGAAAAACCCCCCCCCCCAAGAGAACAGGGGTGGGAAAAAGGGGAAGCCAGGGGGAAAAAAAGCATAAAAGGGCGGGGGTTTTTCCCCTTTTAAGGCCATCTCACCCCGAACCCTACTGACCCCCTCTAAATGCTTTCCCTTTGCCCCCTTTTATTTTCTGGTAAAAATGGAAACAGTAGGGTTTTGGATCCCGGGGGGCAGTTTTGGGGGGAAACCCCTGTGTGGGATGGTTTTGGGTGTTAAAAACAGACTGTCAAGGGCGGGGGAGGTGGGGTGGACAGGTGAATGATTTAGGGTTTCATTTTATGGAGGGGGGGACAAATGAGCAACAAATGATGGTTTTGGATGGGTGGGGGGAAGATGAAAAAAAATAGATGAGGGGGTGGAGGGGTGAATGAATGGGTGGTTTTCTTAGGTATCTTTTTTTATTGCTGAATTTTAAATCCCCGACCAAAACCCCAAGTTTGGGACAGAAAGAGTTTTATTTGTTTGGGCCAATTTTTTATCACCTGTTTATCACAAAGGGGAACCGGGGGAAGGGGAAATTAAAAAAAGGGCAAAATCCAGGAGGCAAATTAAAAGCAAGGCAAGGAGGGGTGGGGGGGAGGGGGCCCCCCTTATTGGGCTTTTTTCTTATGTTTTACCGCTTTCTTTTTTAAAAAGGGGAACCCCGGACCACCACCCAAAAGGGGGGGTACCCCACCAAAGGGGGGGGGATCCACTTATTAATAAAAGGGGCCCCAAAAGCGGGGGTTAATGAAAAAAATTTTTTTCCCCCAATTTTAGATTCCCCCCCTTTCAGAAAACCTAACCTTTGTGAAAAATTGGGGCCCCCAAACTACAGCAGGGGTTTTTTAGATGAATGGGGGAAAAAGGGAAAAAATTTTTGGGGGTTGGGGTGAATGTACGGGGGGGGGGGGTTTAAAAAGATTTTAGGGGCTTGGGGGGGTTTTAAAAGGATGGAGGGGGGGAGGGAAAAAGGTGGAAAGAGGGAAAAGGTGGATGAATGGATGGAGGGGTAAAAACAGGGGAAAAGGGAAAAAATGGGTTTTTTCTGCCTGCCTTCAATGTTTTTTCGGTTTCCCAAAAAAATTTTTCCCTTTCAAACCACTCACTATTTAAAAAGACTCGCTATATTTTATTTCCCCATCTAAAAACCCCTTTTTTTAGCAATTTTTGGGGGATTCTGATACATTAGCCCCTTTCCCTTTTTGCCTGCGTAAAAAAAAGGGGCAATTGCTTTTTTTAAAAAATTTTAAAAAATTTTTTGTACCGTCCCTGCCTCTCTAGGGAAAAAAGGGGGGCCCCCTTTTTTTAAAGGGGGGGAACTGGGGGGCCCAAAAGGGGGAAAGGGAGGAGGTCAGGAAAAACCCCCGGGGGGAAGGGGAAAAAGGGCCCGGGGAAAACCCGGGGCCCCTTTTGGGGGTCCTTTGAGCTGGGGAAAAAAAAAGGGGGGGGGCCTTAGTGGAAAGGGCCTTTTCCAAAAATCCTGTGACCCACAGCCCCCCTTTGGAAAATACCACTCCCCTTTTTTGGGGGTTTTTAAAACCCAAAGGGGTCCCGCGGGGTTTTCCCTTTTGGGGGGGGTTTTGGCTCCCCCTGAGGCGGGGCCCTTTTCTTCTTTCCCCCGTTGCTCGCAGCTTTTTTTCACTGGGGCAGCTGAAAAACACGCCCAGAGAGATGCCCTTTTTTTTTTAGCCCCAGGTTCCCACCCCCCTTTTTGGGGGCAGTCCCGGGGAAAACCCCCAAACCCAGACCTCTTTTCCCCTGGTGCGGGGGGCAAAAACTGCTTTGTGGGGCCCCAAAAGGAAAAAGGGCCCAAAACCCCCAAACCCCTTTTCAATTTTCTGTGAACTCTGGGGGAAATTTTAGGGGGGGTGCTAACCCCCCGGCAGGGCCGGGGGCCCCAAGGGGCCCTTGGGGGGGGCCTTTTTCCCCCGACCCTTAAAAAGGGTTTGGGCCCCCCACCCCTGGGCAACAGAGATCACCTGACTAAAAAACACACCCGGGGGGGGCTTGGGTGCCTGCGTGCAAACATGCTTGCATGACTACTAGCCGGGGTTTCCCCCCAAAAAATTTTCTTTTCTCCCCTAATTTTTAAATGAACCTTTTTAAAAAAATTGGGAAAAATTTTAATCAGTAAAATGGAAGTCTAGATTTTCCCAAAAAAACCTGCAAGCTGTGAGCATCTCCTTTGGACCTGACCCCCCTGGGGTGAAAAGTGGGGGGGGGAAAAAACAATCTGTCCCCCTTTGGGTTTTGGAAAAGCACTGTCCGGGAAAATCGGTCCTTTGCCCGTCTCTCCCCCTTTTTAAAGTCAGAATCTGGGGGATTCTTGAGGACCCGGGGCTTTTCCTAAAAGGGGAAGACAGCCTTAGGAACATGGCCCAAAAATCCAAGGGAGGGTCCCGAAGGGGGGGCAAATGAAGGATTTAAACGTCGGGTAGCTGGAGGCACCCAAAAAAGGCGCCCCTTCCTCTTCTAGAGACCTTCCCTTCAAGACGTTCTAACTTACAGGAAAAAAAGGAGGAGCGAGGAGTGTCAGAAGGGGCCAAAACACAGCAAGGACGCATGGTCTGGTGCTGGCAAGTAGTTGACTACTTGACCCCCTGGTGTGGTGCTGTCCTCTCCATTCACGAGGAGGAATCGAGGCTGACGGGGGAGGAAAAAAGACCACAGCTAGAAGGAGGTAATGATTTTTAGGTTCCCCCAATCCCACTTCCGAACCCGAGGCTGTGTGTGGGGGTTAGAGGGGTTCAGCCAATTGTTTGGTTTGCTTTAAAAAGGAATTTCTTCCCTTAACCTCCAACTCATTTTCGAGGGGGGCTGAATGGTCCATACAACCGCCGGGGCCTCATCCCAAGGTTGCCAAAATGAAGTTTGGTTGGGTCCCCTGGGGGCAAAGCCGTTAGGATTTTGGGCTTAGGGGACGTGGGTGTGTCTCTGGGAAAAAATTACGGCGCCACGGGGGTATGGGAGGCTGCCATGCCTGTCACACCCTGCTGGTTTTTTTTGGCCCTGACTCCTGTAAGAAGGCGAAAACCCGGAGGGGGGGTCTTTATGGGAAACCCCAGCCCAGCTTCCAGCTTTTCCCCCCCCCATGCCCCTTGATGCAACAGAGCCGGGGGTTTTTTCCCACTTTGGAGCCAGTCAGGGCATCAGAGCCCCAAAAAAAAATGTGGAAAATTGTTGTTCCTTTCCGGAACCCGCCCCAAAATTCCTTATCTTATATTGACAAAGAGCCTTTTTTCCGGGGAACGCACCCCCCCCCCTTTTGCTACCCCCTACCCAAAACTCCCTCTTGTCCCACCAAACCAAAGGGGGGGGGGGGGGGGGGGGGGGGGGGGGGGGGGGGGGGGGGGGGGGTTTTTTTATAAAAGGTAAGTTTTGGGCCCCTTTTGGGTTTTTTTTTTGGGCCCGTCCTTGGAAAAAAAAAGGGTTACCTGGAAACTGGAAAGGAAAAGGGGTTTTTATGGGTGATAATGGCCCCCTTTTTTGGGGGCTTTTTTATTTTAAGTTTACCCCCGGAGAGCCCGGGGTTTCTTGGGTTTAAGGCCCTTTTAAATGTGCAATTTCAAAGGGTTGCCCCAAAGGGGGTTTTTCCCAAAGTTTTTTCTCCCGGGGGTCCTTTAAAATTTCATCCCAAAAACTCCCGGGAATTACCTTTTTGAAATTTTTTTTGACTTCCTAACAAAAAATTTTTCTTCCAAAATTCTAAAATGCTTTCTTTTTTAAAAAATTTTTTTTTGACACTTTATTTTCCTTCCCCGGTAAATGTTTTTTTTTTTTTAAGTCTTTTTTCCTTTTTTTTTTTTTTTCAATTATTTTTTTTAAACCGTTTTTTTTAATTTATTTTTTTTGGCCAAAAGAAAAAAGCAGACAAAAACTGGGTTTCCCTTTTGGTACCAAGTACAAAAAAATGTGTTCAACATTAATAAAAAACACTGGTTGTCAGATCAACTTTTAGGATGACTCGGTTTACCATAGTGGCTTCACAGCATCTTACATCAAGACTTGAATGCCACACAGTGCTGCCATGTTTCTGCAATGGCAGCCAGGATCCTGACTACTTCCTCTTTGCTTGCCCACTTTTGCCTGTTTTACTGCTGCTGCCGCTGCCACCACTGCTGCTACCGCCATTGCTACTGCTAAACTTGCCAAACTTTTGAAAAGTCTTTTCATGAACTCGGAATTAGGCAATTCATGTGGGAATTCACCACATTCATTTGTGACTCTATCTCCTGCCTCATGTCAGGAACACGTTTTGTTGAGCACGTTTGGCAGAAGCACAAATTTCAATAATGGAAAGGCCATCATTGTAACTATTGGATTCATCAGAAAGTCTGTCCAGTTCTACGATTCCATTCTAATAATGTGAGAAGGTGGATCTGAAGATTTCATTTGGAGAGGATAGGCTAGTCCGACCATTTTTATGTTTTGATGCAATTCAACATATCTTGCTCTCATTTTTTGTTTCTTTATAAGTGATATCAACTCAGGCAGGATCAAACTTGAAAAACTGGAGAAATAACTTCTACGACATAAGAGCAAGATGAAAGATCATGAACTACAAAACTCACATCTGTCTTAAGGAAACCAACATGCTCTTCTCCATCTACCAGCACTAGGTACAAGGAGATCCAGTTCTGAAGCTCCACCCCAGAAACAACCTCCGCCCCTTTAATCTTGGAATGGTTTCCCTGGCCTACTACCTCATGGGCCCTCAGCAGCAGCCCCGGGGGCACCAGCAAAAATCTCACACTCCCTGAGAGTAGCAGTAGAATGGAAGAGTCGTCACAGAATGTCCAAAATCACAGAAGCTTTGATGAGTCAGGCCCATGGGCCTAGAGCTTGAAAGTTTTATGGCCATGGCAAACTGGTAAAGGTCTTTCCTTTGGGGAGGTCAAATAGAGCCTGGCTTAGACCTTTCAATGCTTCGCTGCCTCAAGGCACCCAGCTTTCTTTTAAGTGTTGTATATGTGGCACAGAACCCCCAAACCTGAGGCCTCCATCTCTACTACTTTTGCTTTGCTAGGCTGCAGAGCGGTGGAAAGAAGGAGATCTGAGCCAGGCACAATCCTTCTTAGAACTATTATGGACTCCTGAGGTCACAATGAAAGCTGACGCTCAAATTCAGAACCCTAGCCTAGTCATGGAATGGAGGTTGAAGGTTTTGTATGATTCTTGGCTTCTCCAAATTCTGTTTGCCTTCACAATCACTTTCCCAAGACAAGAGAAGAGGTCTTTGCTTTTCCTATGGTGTTGCCCAAGTCCTGACACCATATGTTGGGAGTCAGCAGAAGGTAAGGTAAAGGCTCACAACTGTGACCTATGGGTATGAGGTGAAACCCAAGCCCCCAGCCCATTGTCTCAGCAAAAGCAAACATCTACAGAGCCAGTGTGTGTCTCCAGTCATGCTTTATTATTCTGCAGAGGGAACTGCTGTGGCCTGCCCTTCACCTCTCTTTTGCGTTGGACAGAAATGTCCAGGCCCTCCAGATCCTGCTCTGATCCAGAGATTATAATGCACTCAAGAGAGAATATAGCTGTGTGTGCATGCAGATATGTGTGTATATGTATAGGTATATACATATGTATATATATACATATACACAAATATATTTTGGCTGTACAGTATTTATAGGTAGAGAGAAAACAGGATTAGCATTACAATGATGGCTACAACACAACCACATCCAGTTTATTCAGCCAAAGACAAAGAAAGCACCACTTGGCCTCTGAATGGCTGCTAGGTTTCTATCTGAACAAACATAACCACTAGATGGGCTAAATCAAGCTGGTATCAAGCCCAGGTTGGCTAAATAAGCCCTTCCTTGTGTTTTTTCAGGGTGTCTACTCTAGGAATAAACTGTTCTTTTTTTTAAGAACACTTGGTTTTACTTTTTTTTAAGATTTAATTATTATGCATATGAATACACTGTTTCTGTCTTCAGACACACAGAAGAGGGCATCAGATTGCATTACAGATGGTTATGAGCCAGCATATGGTTGCTGGGAATTGAACTCAGGACCCTGGAAGAGCAGCCTCTGCTCTTAACCACTGAGCCATATCTCCAGCCAAAAGTACTGTTCTTATAGACCACCATTGTGCGCTAAAGGCATGAGGATATATTTGTATATCTTGCTGCCACTGTCAGCTTTGACCTGGCCTGTGTCATGGGAATGAGCTAATTCACTTGTATCTATGGCCTTGAGTGACCAAAAGCTGCCCAAACTCTAGGGAGTACTAGATAAAGTGTGGGTCAAAGTAGGGGAGGATGGTTCATTGTGTCTTGGGACTTGAGAAAGAAAGGTTCTCTATCCTCATATCCCAAGCTATCCCAATTCGTCATGTTACCTACTAAGGCCTATAGGACTACACCAATCTTCTTCATAAAGGTCAGCATCATGTCTATACAAATAAAATGGATTGTGGTGGTGGGTGTTTCCCTTGTGCTTACCCCATCTGGTGTTCTAGACCTGTATTCAGGGTCAATGTTGGCCCCAAAGGCAAGATTTAGACTCATATTCAAACTCCCAAAAAACTCTAGCACCAAACAAGATTGGCCTGGCTTCTTGGTATGACAGAGAACTCAGGCTGCACCATGCTCTCCACCTTCTTCCCCTGCTGGGCCTCCAGATACAGTAGCATCTTCTTGGTCGGGTGGACAGCAATGATCTTCTTGCCACTAACAAGATTTTCTTCGCTTGTGAGATCAGAATGGAGTATGGGGGATGAAGGGGGTGGAGGTAGGGTACCTACACCCTCTTCTTTTATGTATGTGCAGAGTGGTATTAGGATGCGAGAGGATAGGCAGCCGGGCCACCTAGGCCTGGCTGTGTCCCTAAAGGCTTCTCAGTTCATATTTCTATCATTTCTTGGTGACAGGAGCCTGGGCAGTGTCAGCCCAAGGCTCACAGCTTTGTTTCAGGGCCAGCTGCCTGAAGTGTTGGGAAAGAGTCTCGGATCTTTGCCACTTCCATGGCACACAAGTGCCCAAAGACTTTGTTGTACCAGTCAGGAGAACGGCCCCTGGGGAGGAAGAGGCAGGCAGATATGAGAAATTGGGTTTTCACCCAAAAGAGAAAGGAACTCTTTCCACACTGGGTATCATCGACATAGGGTAGAGGCAAGGGATGGGCTCAGGGCCAAGGGGGTGAGGCAGACATCCCAAGCTGGTACCTGAGTCAGCGCGGCAAATATGAGTGAGGCGAGAGCGACCCAAGCCACAAGGTTCCATGAGGTACTGGGAAGTGAGCATGAGGGCACGCACTCCAGACTCTGGCACAGGTTGCTCAGGATCCAGGGACTGAGAGACAAGGAGGCACCCACCGCGAGGCAGGTCTGAGCGCCACATTCTGGAACATGAAGAGGCAAGAGTCCATGTTCAGATCTCTGCTGTTGACGCTTGCCGTACTTTCTGGTCCCTGAAGCACAGCAGGATGGTAACAGGAATGCCTCACCCGAGTACCACAAAGTCACGGCAAGGATGAGGTGCCATGCTGTCAGTGACATAGTGGTACAGCTCCACACCTGGCATCAGGGCTTCCAGCACCTGGGCCCGTAGTAGGTCCTCATCCACAAGGCCGCTCCCGAAGAACACGATGCAGCACCACAGCTGGAGGGGCAGCCACTTCTGTGGATACCTTCCACATCCGAAGAGGATGCCCATTTTGGTGCCTACAAGCCAAACGGGTAGGGGTAGGAACACTATCAAGTGAGAGCACTCCAAATTCATGCCAGTCCAAAGACTTCAGGGCCTGGAGCTCCTTCCTGTGGCTACTGGGCTCCTTGGCTGACCAGACCCGGACCCAAACAAACTGGCAGGTACCCACACTTCCCTGTCCTTCCTATATGCCTGTTTCTCAGCCTGCTCAAAGATGCACAAAGCAAAGGTGAATCTCTCACATTCAGATGCTTACAGGGCCTATGGACAATGTGGGCCTAACGTGGTATTCCTGAATGGGAGAAGACAAGGAGGTGATTATCCTTAATGGATTTGCTGTCAATGTATTTTGCATGTGCCAGGTTCTTTGCCAGTTCCCTACCTTCACCCCATGGGGAAGGTTTAGTCATGGTCATTCTATATACAGGAAATGTTTAGCTTACAATGCCACTCAAGATGGACATCCCAGAAACAGCAAGGTTACTAACAGAGGGGCAGTCTTAGGAGCCACCTACAGCCCTAGCCCAGACTGAAGGCACTGGATAGAGAGAGCTCTATAATGTGGCATCTAAATGTGGCCTGGGAGAGGTTCTTACGTGGAGGCCTATCAGTCCAGTTAGCATCACAACAGACACAGAAACACAGAGGGAGTATTGCAAGGGGCTTTGCCTGCCCAGGACCAATGGAGATCAGGCATTTCAGTGAACTCCATCATGGTGGTGGTGAGTCTGAAGAGAACTTGGGAAGCTGGTCCCAGAAAGATGCATTGGCCTCATATGGCTCCCGACTCCTTCAGACACTCATGCAGCT
Organism: Mastomys natalensis; assembly: GCA_021653895.1. NCBI lineage: Eukaryota > Metazoa > Chordata > Mammalia > Rodentia > Muridae > Mastomys > Mastomys natalensis. The sequence continues at coordinate 57,651 of JAJTUV010002326.1, forward strand.
GACTGTTATACCGCAAGTACCAACCAAGCAAGGCCCAACAAGGCTGACAGAGCAACTCTATGAGACAGGCCTACTGCTCTCTCAGCAGCCTACAACAAAATGAAGAGTGTGACGCTCACCTTCCTACAAGCCAGCTCTGTGTGCTGGGGCCCCGGCACATTGGTCCAGCCCTTGAAGCGTTCTGCAGCATCCCGAAGCAGCTCCTGCACACTCTCCTCCATGTAAAGGTTCAGACTCACCCCAGCAGCCTGTGCCTGCCTTAGCTCAGCCAGGGCTGGGCCAGGAGGGCTGAGCTCAGCTGCACTGTAGGAACCGCATAGTTGCACACCATATCCTGGGCACTGGGGGTGGGAGCACATACACACACACACACACATACTGATTGGGTGCTGTGGGGAGCAGGGTACCCCATGAATGTCAGTGTCAAGAGTAAATGCAGACACATGGCTACTGCACCACCGTGAGGCAGATAAGAAACTGAGGGAGAAGGTTCACAAATTAGAATCTGAGGAGTATATGTCAGGCTGGGCTCCTGGCCTGACTTGAAGTCTGTGATGGCTAATCTTGGTTGTCAACTTGACTAAAACTGGAATCAACTAAACACCAAGCAGCTGGGCACACTTGTGGAGGATTTTCTTTATTGGATCCTTTGAGGTGGGAAGTCCCACCCTAAATCTGGGCCATTTGAGGTCAGAAGACCCACCCTAAGTCTGGGCCACACCTTCTGGTGGCAGGCCACATGAAAAGACACGTTAAAAAGAAGCTTTTTGCTTTTATCCTGCTTGCCCTCACTCTTGCTGGCAAGGTTTTCCTCTCCTGCTCCTGAGGCATTCCCTCACTGGTCTTGGAACCTATTTTGGGATTCCAACGTAGATCAAAGACAGCCTCATGCACTGATCAACTATCAGATTCTTGGCCTTTCTATTGGGACACAGCCATTGTTGGACTAGTCAGACCACAGTCCTTAAAGCCATTCTAATAAATCCCTATATACACATATATATTCACTCTATCAGTTCTGTTCATCTAGGGTGGTGATTCTTAACTTTTCTTATGCTGTGACCCTTTAATACAGTTGCTACTTCAAAACTGTAAGTTTGCTACTGTTAGGAATTGTAATGTCAATATTTTGGGAGATAGAAAGTTGCTAGAGGGGTTGCAACCCACAGGTTGAGAACCACTTCTCTAGAGACCCCTGATACAGAGTCTAAAGGTAAGGCCTGATACTTCTGATAGTCAGGTACCACAGCCTTTCCTGACTCACCTGGAAAAGTTTCTTGCAGTCACTGATCATGTGTGACAGGCCTTGGGTGGCAGCCATGTTCTCACTCAGGTCCCTGGGGCCTGGCCGGCCAACCAGGCTGCGTTTGCTCTTGATCCTGGAAGGAGATAGGGACAGAAGAAGATAGCACTAAGGCATAAGACAAGATGGGTGACAGCTACCTCTTAGTTCTTGGGAAGCCACCTTGCCCATCTTGACCATAAAATCATTTGGTGTCTTTTAGGAGAGGCCTGCTCCACAGTGGCTAAGGCTAAAACCCCTTAGGGTGAGGGCAGGAATGGCAACTGGTACCTCCCCAAGGCCCCAAATCCCATGGAGCCAAATTCTCCTGGACTGGCCCTGGCATGCACTACCCAGATCACCTGGGTGAGGGGCTGTCCTTCTTGGAGACATTGAGGTGGAAGATGGAGGGTGCCAGACACACTGCCAGGTTCCCAGCTGTCATCTGGTTTTCCTCGGCAGAGGCGATGTCACTTAGGAAGTAGAGCAGGGTCTGTAGCACTTCTCGGTTCTCATCTGGGAGCAGCAAGGTGGCAGCTTGCGCCGCTGCCAACCACTGTTCTTTGGGAAGGACTGTAGGACAAGAAAGGCACAAGGGCCTTCTTTATTTCCCCAGAAGCACCAGCAACAAGCTTCCTGTTTTCCAGAATGCACAAGGCCTGACAGTCTCCAAAGGAAAGGGTCAGATGGGCTCTGTGATGTCCCTGGTGGCTAGTTCTAGCACGGCTCTAATACACAGGACAGCCTTAGGGAAAGCCCTTTCCTTGGGGCCTAGGCCTACCCTACCAAAACTAAGTTTGAGGGAGTAGTAGGATGTGACCCCTCTCCGAGTGCCTTTTCAAATTCAGAGAGTAAAAGTTCCCATGAGCCCATGCAGCCAGCTGCCAGATTCATTTCTCACAAGCCCTCAGGCTCAGGCAGGCTAGAAAGGAAAGAAAGGAAAGGAAAGGGCAGGTTACTAAGGAAGGGTCCAGGTGACTTACGCTGGTAGATTTGTAGGAAAGTGGTGGTGAGCTTGCTGGTAAAAATAGGCTCAGGAAGGTCTCTGAAATACTGCTTCAATAAGTCTGCCACATCGTAGGCTGACTGGCCCTCATTAGCAGACGCTGTCAGGGGAGCTCTCATTCATTTGACGTAGGCTCTGAATCCTGGACTTGACCCCAGACTTGCGGAAGATGCCCACCTAACCCATTGAGGGAAAGAAGAGAAGGGAAACTGTGAGCCCAGGACTGCGGTGTCGGGAGCATAGGTCACCTTGGAGACTGGGAAGTCTGCCAGGCTTCCTGATGGGCTCAGTAAGTCCAGAGGGAAGGTGGGGTTTACAGCCTGGTGCCAAAGAGAAAGATGGCTGTCATGGAGAAGAGGGCGAACAGGTGGCCTTAGGCTAAGGCAATCTCTGAGACTAGGAAGACTATATAGCCTGGACAGAAAGGAGCTGCCCCAAAGTGGGCAGAAGGCTCCAGCCGTAAAGAAAGGAAAGGAATTTGCCATCAATCCTGCTGAGCCTTGCAAGGGAAGGAAAGGTTTCTGGTGAGTAGCCGAACCCAAGAGAAAGGGGAGAGCAGTCAGCCTTGGGCCTTCCTCGCCTCCCAGCTCCCCTTCTGTGCAGGCTCCCTGAGGAGGACTCACCTGGTCTAGGCACTGGCTTCGTAGGTAGCGCATAGCTTGCTGAATGCTCTGTGGCAAAGGCTGGCCTGTGCGCTGCACGTGAATGAGGGTGGCACCCCAAATACATGGTGTCCCCGGTAGTCTGGGGTCTTGTTTCTTTTCATAAACTTAGGCACTGACCTGTGCAGGGGTTAACAAGAAATCAGGAAAAGAGAGCTCAGCTTGAAGGCTATCTTTTGTCTAGAAGTGAGAGGAGTAGGGGATACATTATGTCCTCAGAAACCACATCCAGTGAGTGTCTGCTTTAGCCTCAGCTGGCAAAAACACAGGAGTCCTCAGCAGTAATTCATATGGCCCGCAGTAGGTCTTGAACTTAGAGGAAGGACTGTTACGAAGAAGTACACCTACTAGGTGAGAGAAGCCTACAGAGAGGAGGTGGCAACTCAGCAGACCACTACAGGACAGAGCGCTAATGTCCCACAGGAGGAATATGGCACTCCAGGAAGAAAGGACCACATGAACGAAGGAACAGAAAGAAGGGCATCTAGTCCCACAGGCTGTCAGATGACACTGCTTGAGAATGGGTGACTAAAGGGCCAGAAGGATGGGCTACCCCAGAACATGAGAGAATCATGACAGAAAGGAATCTGGACAGCGGGAAGCCACAAGGCTGTGTATTTATCCAATACACAACAACCGAAGTGTACTTTAGGACAATCTCACTGGTGGCAGGGAGGATGGGAAGGAGAAAGGATGGCTGGAGGACCTGGGGATTTCCAGAACATGTCTATCCTAACACAGCCACCCCCCACCCCCCCCATGCCTCCTAGAACAGTACCACTCCACTGGCCTATGGGCTCAGCCTGCCTGTCTGTTCTACCTCTGGGCTGTGCTCCCAGGGCATAAAACCTAAGAAAGTCCATCGCTCCTGTCCTGCACCACTCAAGAGACACTCACCACACCCAGGCCTGTTTGTGGGGCACAGTGTACTTCTCCATGAAGCCAGTGAGCCGCAGCAGTGAGCCCTTGTGAAGCAAGTTGATCTGGCCTGCAAACTGCCTGTTGATCTCCAGCGACTCTGAGTTGAGGCTAGGTCGGTGGGAATTCTGGAAGCTGTGCCAACGAAGTTTCCTGAAGGGAGAGGGGCGGAGAGCACCCGAGACACAGGTTTGCTAGACCTTAGAGAAGGCCATGTCCTTTTGGTCCCTTTTATCACCCCACCCCATCCCTGCCCAGAAAGGAAGTATAGGGAAGTGGGAATACACTGAGTGCTACTACGATGCCTTGGGGTGGCAAACGGTTGGTTTCAGCCTTTGGGTCACCCAGGGTTCAAGAAGCCCTCATGGAGGGTAGCACCAAGTTCAGACCCATTTAGTCCCAAAAGGCAGTGCCAGTCTCGACTCGTTCTAAGGCTACCATGGGAAGAAACTCTCATCATTAAAACTGAGAAGCAGAGGCCATCTTTAACACCCTTGCTGCTAAGATGAGGAAACCAAATCCAGAAAAGGCACCACTTGTACTGAACACTCAGAACTCCAGGTTCTTGAACTCAGTCTCCTTTTCTCTTGGGACTGGCTGCCTGGAAATGATCTCCTGGCCCCAAGAACTTCCCCTGGGCTTTATGACTAGGAAAGCAGATGAGAGAGAAGGCAGAGACTGAGCAGGGACTCCACCCTCATCCCAACTCCAAACTCCTACCTGCATGGTCTGGTAAGCGAGGCCCCGACACCTGAGTCACGCCGTTCACGGGGTACTGATGCTTGCTGTCCTGCCAGGGCATCTGCAGCATCAGCCTCATTCACGGAGTTGCCACTACTATCAAGCTCACTGGAGGAAACTGCCGTGTCAGAAATGGAATGCCTTTCCTCCACAGACAGGCTGGAGGCAGAAATAGGCTCCGCAGCTGAGTTTGCTTCTTGCTCAAGATCCTGGGCCTGAGCTGGAGCCTCGGCCTTAGCCTCAGCCTCTGCCTGTACCAGTGGTTCGACCACAGTTGGGGCCTGCTCCAGGACAATCAGTGGGACTTCCTCCTTGACTTGGGTTGGGAACCCGCTGTGGACTTGGGACTCTGCCTGAGCTAGATCTTCATCTTGGCCTTCCACCTCAGCTGTGGCTATTTCCACTGATGAAGTAGCTTCCTCCTCTTCCTCTTCTTCCTCCTCCTTATCTCCAGGCCTCAGGTCTGGGTACATGGTCTGAGACCACAACTCTACACGTTGCTGTAGCCCCCACACATGCTCCAGAATGTCATCTAGATGGGCATAGCTACCTTCACCCTCCTCATCTTCAGCTTCAGCCTGTATAGGTTCAGCTGGGTACAGCTCAGGCAAGTTGTCATAGGTGCTGGCATGGCTGCCTGTAGAACCACAGGAGCCCCGACGCCCTTCATAGCCCCAGCACCTACTTGGCTGCCAATCTGCCAGGTGACGGCCATCATCTGGACAAAGGCTTTCAATGGACAGAGAACGAGGGAATGTGCCTGGCTTATGGTCCCCAGGCACATGCACCAGACAGTCACGCCTGCGTATAGGCTGAGGATGCCGGAATGTGGCTACAGGCCAAGCCTCCCAGGCTTTCTGAGTCTCACCATCTCTGACCCTGGCTGAAGTGGTGACCCTGTTCTTGGCCCTGTGAAACCCAGCTGAGAGGAAGCCACGGCAAGTGCGGAAAGATGAAGCTTTAGTGGCCTTTTCTGAGGTGGCTAGGCGTTGCTCAGGTTCGGTTTGCCGGCTGTCACCCTTTTCCTTCCTCCTCAGAGATTCGAGGTGCTTGAGGAAGCTTCGAGAATAATGCTTCTTTACTTTGTCTTGGGAACCCTCCTGGCCCTGGGTGGGACTAAGGAAGGGCTGGTTACTTGGGCTGGGGACACGACCTAACAAGGGCAGGTCTGTTGACTCTGGTGAAAGGCTCACGGAGATGGCTGGCAGGGAGGCAGCGCTAAGCTCGGTGAGGACACTTTCGCAGCTTGAGGTCCCCAGGAGGCTAGGGCTTGGTGGGGCCAGCAGGGCAGAAGAACCCATGAGAGACCCACATTTGCTTTCCTGCTCGAAGGCCCAGTGGGTGCTGATGGTGCATTGCTCCTCCTCTTCAGAGTCGGCATCCTGGGGAGGCATCATAGGGAGGGTTATAGAAGCCCAACAGACAAGTACCTGCTTGTGCCCTACTCTGCTGCCAAGTGCTTTGGGGTAGGGTGTGGTGAGGAGCTTTGCTTTCTGCTAGAAGACATGGAGTAGGAATGGAAAGCTGGCTTTCGCTAGGAATCATAGATGGAACCTAGATGTATAATGACAGTCATCTAATTAATCCACTGTCCCCATTTCACAGATAGGGAATGTGACTCAAATCAAAGGACATTTGCCCAACATATGCCAATGAAAGAGATTATTAAATATTCACTGGCTATAGCTGTAGATTAAAATTATGGTATCTAAGAGCTGAAGGAGATTTTAGATTTTCTAATTCATTTTCTCCTTGGCAAGGTGAGGAAACATCCAGACAGGAGTTGAAGCTTGCCAAAGGGCACTTTAGTTGTCAGTGACAGAAGTGTCCCCAGGCTAGTGCTTTGTCAGTTTGGCTACCCTACCTGACTGGATGCCTCTGGTAGGGAAAGCTCCAGAGGAAACCAACAAAACTTGTCCCCAAGAAACAATGAGGCCATGAGGCTTACTTTTGAGGCTATATACAAAGAGGCCTTATGAGAGGGCCTTAGACAGCTATCAATCCAGTCTCCTGACTCATTTTAGTGATGGGAAAATGAGGCTAGGGGCCAAAGGAATAAGATCTTCTGGAAGTAAGGCTATGGTGATCCTGACTTATAATACCATCGAGGTAATGACCTTTCTGCCACATTGTCCCATTGCTTCTCCTGTTCAAGGAATTTTAGCTATGACAAACCAAGCAGGGAAGGTAAATGGTTTTCTCTGAGGAAGGCCATCACTAGATCAAGTTATTGACATAAACAAAAGGGAGAGGCGGTTTGAGTAGGGAGTAGGCTTGAGCCAGGGTACTTGCTCTCACACGTTCCTATAGGTGATGCTCACCAAAAGCCTAAGCGATCTCATAGGACCTGCAGTACAGGAGGTTCCTGCATCTCCACCCCATGCTAGAGCTTGTTCACAAATGCAAGTCCCAGCTCTGTGCCAGGTACCGTTGACCTCACCCCTTGCCAGGATTCACCTGCTTGCATTGAAAATGAACCTCAAGCTTCATCGAAGCACAATTGTTCAGGGTCATCAGCCTCCTGCAACACAAAGTATGTATTCACCCAAGGTCGCCAATTCCCCAGAGCCTGAGGTAGCCTACCAAGACACTTGCAAGATGCCATCCACCATTTTCCATGGTCAAGGGGTCAAAACTCTTCCAAGATTAATGTTCATGATGTCTTAGTTATGATGCTGGGAAGATTAGAGTCTCTGTCTTCTGGGTACTGAGAGATACAGAAACCAAGAACAGAACATGCAGAAGGGACAGCAGACACACTGAAGATAAGACCGAGAACTTTCAGGAAGAGATGGGGAACAGTCTAAGAAGGTTTCCTGGAAAGCAGAGGTGTGATGCTGAGGATACAAGAAGCAGGAATAGCTGCTATTCCAGACTTCTGTGGGAGCCTGTGACAAGGTAAAGAAGGAAGGTCACAGTCAGTCAACAAAGAAACTAGCAGGAGAGGGTGTGATCAAAGCTAAGGGAGGTCAGAAGAAGGGTGGCAAGTGTGTCATGGTGAAATGGCTTTGTATTCTTGCATAGAGGCAGTGGCAGATTTTAAACAGGAGAGACTGCCTACCGGGGGTGACTCTGGTGGCTGTAGAGAGGATGGCTTTGTTGTTAAGGTGGAGCGGAATACAGAGGCTAGCCACTGAGATAACTTTAATAGACTCAGGGAGAAATCATAGTTTAGCCTTAGGAAACAGCAACTGGTTTAAGTAGAAAGAGTCTGAAGGCATGCTTTGAGGAATCTGAATCAAGACCAGGTCTGGATCTTCTAGCTACAGTGATGGGGTAGAAGAGGGGAACCACAGATAGACACAGTGACTATAATGAACAATGTGATTGCAAAAATGAGCCTCGTTAACAAATTATGCTCCCCCTCTAATAGAAGGTACAAGAGGGTTGTCTTTTCTACAAAGAAGCACAAAACTGGGCTCAAGGCTTCCTAAGTCTGGCCCTCAGCCCCCTACCTGCACAGGGCCCCCAGAGAGTCCTGGTCCAGAAAACTGTAGTCCTTCTTCACAGAGCCAATATCCAGGGGGAACACACCTTCTGTGTGGTGGAAAGAAGCAACGATGAGTCTGGCAGGGGATCAGAAATGGCCCCAGCTACTCTTGACCTGGAGGGGTTGGGGCAAGGACGAAAGGAAGCAAGAAGGCAAGGGCCACAGCAGACGGGAAGCCTAGGAATACACTAGAGATTGGTAGGGTTTGGTTCTTTTTTTTTTTTTACAGTTTATTTTTTTATTGGAAATTTTATTTACATTTCAGATGTTCTCTCCTTACCCCATTTCCCCCCCTCCCTCCCAGGAACCCCCTATCCCATCCTCTCTACTCCTGCCTCCATGTTGGTGTACCCACACCCACCCTCCCCCATATCTCACCTCCCCACCCTCGAAATTCCGCCCCCCTCCACAACGCCCAACCTTCATGGGACCAAGGATCTCTTCTCCCACTTATATATAGCTCCCTTGCATATATAGCTGGAGCCATGGGTCCCTCCCTAAGCGCTCCCAGGCTGGTGGTTTAGACCTGGGGGCTCTGATTGGTTGGTATTGTTGCTTTCCTCATGGTGTCATGAATCCTTCAGCCTTCACTCTATCTTCTCCATTGGCAACCCCAAAGCCTCTCTAAGCCTTAGACCTTAGACCCATAGGAGTCGCATATCAGATAGCTTGCATATTAGATACTTACATTACAATTCATAACAGTAGCAAATTACAGTCATAAAGTATCAACAAAATAATTTTGTGGTTGGGGGGGGTTTATCAAAACATGAGGAACCATATTAAAGGGTCCCAGCATAGGAAGGTTGAAAGCCATTTAGAACTTGAGGACCATGCTGTAGAGTGTAAAGCATGTGATGAAAGCTTACGTCCTCAGCTGCAGTGCCTTAGAAGGTGGTGGAGCCTTTGCAGTGGAGAGAGTTGAGTCATAGAATGGGTATCAGAATTTCATCCCTGTCCACACTATCCCTCCTGACCCTTCCCTTTTAGCCCACCCTGAGGCATGGAACTTTCCTCCAGTCCACCTTCCACCATGATGTTCTGCCTTGCCACAGGCCCAAAGCAACATGACCAAGCAATCATGGATACAAATCCCAAGGCCAAGTAAACTGTCCCTCCTTTTCAGCTGTTTTTCTCAGGTATTGTGTCACGGGAAAGAAAGTTAATGAGGCAGAGAAAATCCTGAGGTCAGAGTTGGCAGTTGAGGAAGAATCTCGAGAATGTCCTGGGGGCCTGAGCTGAAATGAAGAAACAAGTAAAGCAGGTCCAGGTTCAGACAACAGGCCGGAGACTCTCCATGGCTGCCAAGAGCCAACTTGAGTTCTTTCATTTGAACTCTGAGATTTCAGATAGGGGACCTCCTGTCAGCCCAAGGCAAATAATGGGATGGGGGAGCATGGGCAGAGAGGACAGTATGCAGCCAATACAATGTCTTTCCAGAGCAGTGGGAGCCATCTTCTCAGGACTTGGGGAAAGGAGGAGAAAACCCAAGACATCAGGAGAAAAGGGAGAGAGAGAGAAAAAGCCATCACAGCACAAAGTAATGCTGAACAAACAAAATTGGGGTCCCTGCCTTCAGGAGCTTAAGTTCTCATAGGAAACAGGCAGCAGCAGCAGACAATGCACAAAACCTAGATGAATAAATACAAAGGCTGTGAAAAACCTGAACAGGGTTGACAGGGCAAAGAGAGGCTGGTGGCAGTGTGACTTCTTGATGAGAGGGAAGCAGCCCAGGTCTTTCTAGGGTCGGTGTGTGTGTGTGTGTGTGTGTGTATGTGTGTGTGTGTGTGTGTGTGAGACAGAGAGACAGAGAGATAGAAGAATACAGAGAGATAGCAGTGAGAGAGACAGAGACAAAGAAACAGAGACAAGACAGAGAGAGACAAGGACAAGAGAAAGACAGAGACACAGAGACAGAATCCATAAGTTCTTGAAGGCTGAGAAAAAGGTGGCTAAGTAGAGAAATTTGAAAGAGCTTTTTTGTCCAGAAGAAACAAAATTACCAAGGTTATGATGAGGGAGAGACCTGGATAAGAGCAAGTAGGAGAGAGTGCAGGGTGTGGTGAGCAAAGGAGAATGGTAATCTGCCAAAGTGTAGCATTTGCACTCATTCCACTTAGCTAAGTACCCGAGTTGCATGGTCAGTCACTGCCAAGAACAGGTCTGGGGACATGAAATAGAGGCTCGAAGTCACCAAGGACCCTGGTGCCCTAGTCTGAGTGATCAGTGACCTGGCAGTGGAGGTGTTAAGAAGTATATTTTTTTCTGGAAGAAGAAAAGGTTTGCAGGATGTTTAACCATGAGGAAGAAGGGAATTCAGGATAATTCCTGGATATACAGAACCTAGGCAACAGGGTGGATGCTATGCTTTTAGGAGTTTTTTTTTTAGGCTTTGCAAAATCTCAGAGGCACCTGATAGATCTCAGAGTAAAAACATTGAGTTGGTGGCTCATTAGAGGAAATCAGAAGCTGTGAAATGAGGTTTGGACAGACTCCTTCAGGAGCTGTCACCGGAGAGATCAAGGAGGATCTCATAGCAAAGAAAAGTGGGGAAAGCAACAGGCTGAGCCCTGGGATAGCCTAATATTTGGATGCCAGTTAGAGGAAGCAGCGTCAGCAAACAGACTGATGGCAGCAGGCAGAGATGAAGAGATGGAGGAGGTACTTCAAAAGACAAAAGGGAGTGGCTATCAGCACCTAATACTACTGAGAGAGAAGAGTAAGGTGAGGGCTGGATCTCTAAGAACAGAACCCAGAAAAATAAAGAAAAGAGAAGGAAAACAGGCACGAGGCCTTTGCTGTGGGCAAAGTGGGGTCCAAGATTGAGCTACCAAGATGCACAGTTCCTCCTTTACCTCGTGTTCAGAAAGGACACAAAGCAGCAGGATGAGCAAGATAAGGCGCACGCGTGCGCGTGCGCGCGTGTGTGTGTGTTCCTTTTCCTTTAAAACATGGCTGGCAGCGAGGGTAGAAGCTGAGGAGAGCAGTCTTATGGAGAGTTCTGAGCACCTCGAGTTCATTCCCTGCACAAAGCCAATCAAGATGCACAGGAGTTTTTGTGCAGCTGCAGTAGCTGTGTGTTTTACCCATTTTGCAGATGAAAAGCTGCAGGAGAAAGCAGGTTTTGGAAACAGGGTCGGGAGAGCATTTGAGTGGCTTTACCTTCAAAAAGCTGAGCATACTGAGAGAATCCTGTGGCCCGAAGCCATTCACATGCTTTTTTGGCCTCCGCTTCTACAAGAGAACAGAAGAAAAGAAACAGGCAGAGAAATGGGATTAGCAAATTGTTGGCTGAGTACTGCCTCACACCCAGTAGGCAAGCATGCCTAGTTCTGGCAATTCCTGAATCTCAAGGAAGGCGCGATGTGACTGGCCAATGAGGACACCCTCTGCTCCTCGAGCTCCATTTCCTGTATCCACCACAGCTTTCCTGAATCTCCAACCTGTCCCAAATCCTTCCCACTCACCCAACCCATGACCTAGACCAAAACACAATGCCACCAGTGGCTTCTAGGATTGTCAGTCTTCCAGGTCCCAGGCAGAGCATCCTAGTTCAGCTTAGAGATGTGAAATATCCAACACCGCTTACTACTTCCTTTCTCATTTGCAGACTCACTGTCATTCAAACTGCTGAAAGGGCAAATCTCATTTAACACATAATCACCTGTAAAAGAAGCCTCTTCTCCTCAGGGTAATAGCCATATAAACAAACTCAGAAAGGAAATGACTCAAGCCAGGCACAAGATTTGCCCAATAATCCCAGCACTTGGTGGAGGTGGGAGGACTGTGAGTTCAAGGTCAGCCTGGGCTTGAGAAACTGAGAGGAGGAGAGGGAAGTAGAATGAGAGAGGAGATTCACCTACAGTCTCATAATTAGCAAAGCGGTAGTGCTGGGCCTGGAATCCTAGTTAAGTTTGACTCTTTTCTGGGCTTCCAGCCCTTGGGACAGCAGCTTCTCCAGTCCTTTTCCTCCCTACCTACTCATTAATGTCCAGCCACCTTCCCCAGGTGGCTTCCCAGGACAGTTCTACCTCTCCTTATTGGCTCAGCCTGTTTGTGGAACACTCCAGGGCTGAACTTTAGGCTGTCACAGTGCTGGCCTGTGGAGGTCTTGGAGGGTAATAGCTGGTCTGGTCTATCTCTTCTGCTCTGGGAGTACCTGGCACAGAGCTGGACACAGTGCCCAACCAGACAGAAGCCACAGAAGAGGCCCTGCTGTCCACCAGAAACACAAAACACTAGCAGCAGAGTTCTGGAACTATCCAGCAGTAGCTACTTGTTCCTCATGCACGCCTAGGCAAGGTGCTGCTCAGGAGAAGCCTGCAGCTATGGACTGTGGTATTGTGGGCTTGGCAGGGGAAATCTGCTGGTCTCCAAAGAGCTTCTCTGACCATGGAGTCTTGCCCTCAACATTTCCTCTCTGTGTGGTGGCCCTGCTGACCAAAGAACTCTAGGGAGACGGCTGGGTTTCTTCCAAGACAGAAAGAGCTCTATACTCTTAGTGCTCAGTTATGAGGAAATCTAGGAGGAGACCCTGGCAGCCAGGATTGATGAGAAAAAGGACTCTTAAAACAGTTTCAGAAATGCAAGTATACAAGAGAGAAAGAGCAGAAGGGGAGGGGGAAGCTCTCCAAGGATCAAACACTAGTGAGCATTATGTCGAGAAAGGGAGAAGGTCTGGCAACTTTGGGTGTATTGGCAAGCTGTGGGGCAGATGGGTAATGCAGAGGTGAGCATCTGTGCAGTCATCCAAAGTCCATGCATCAGCTCAGCATCCACACTAGCATCTGTCTCTACATACAGCGGCAACTAAATCTTCTCACGATTGAGACATGAGGATCAATACAGGATTGTGCACCTATGTGATGCATGCAGATGTCTTGGTCCACGTGTGCACCCACATCTCTCTGTTGTCTTCAGAGTGTAACTTAACGCTGTGAGGTTTCTTAGCGTCAGAGCCCTACTAGCAATACCTCAGCTCGTCTGGCAGGGGGCAATGCAGGTCTAATGAAAGATTCACCTCCCCAGGCCAGTAGTTCAGGGCCAATGGAAGGGCAAAGGGGAACTACACAGCACGTGAGGGAGCATCTGAAGCATATGGTTTGGCCACTAGGACAACTAAGCTGCCTTCCACAGCCACCCTTGTCCTCTGTTTCCATCATAGCCCAGAAGGCATTTCTAATATCTGAGCACCCAGCATGGCAACCCATTTTGCTGTCCTGTTACTAGGATAAAAAGAAAAATCTAAAGAACGGAGCAGGTCAGAATTTCCAGAGAGGTGTGAAAAGAAGACAGGGACCTCTAAAAGGTATCGAGGCTGGTATGCTTACTAACCCTCTGCATGCAAGGGACACTTCAAGTATTCTTTTATGTAATCATTTGTGTGTGCGCACATGCATGCACACATGTGATCTCACCATGTCTCCAGCCCTGTATCAATATTTCTTAAAGCTATAATGCACGAGGGTACACACATAAAAAAAGTTTTTTAAAGTAACTATCTAGTGTCACCTAGAATTAAGTATCATAACTGAAGCTCCAACTCTGAGCATTTAATTCCATGTTTGATGTTCTTTTCCATGACATTACACTACCACCCTCAGATTCCAGACAAGCAAGGAATCAATCCTAAGTTCTGAAAAATCACAAGCCTGTGTTCAAATCCTGATGTTTCCCATCACCAATTCTTTGGCAGTGGGCAAGTTAACTAATCTCCCTATTGCCTCCACTAAAGGAGCATTAATGCGGAACACTAGGGAAGAGAAAATCTATTGGCACAAGTACTCACTAACTGTGCTCCCTCCCAGATCTGGTTTTGAAAGTCCTGAATAAAAGGTGTGGGGGACTGGAGAGTGGCCTGGTTGACATGTGCCTCTGTGTCTGAGCAATGAGTCCCATCAGTCTCAGAATTGGAGCCAAATGGCCCAGGGAAGAGAGGTAAAAAAGCAGAGACTTGGAGGGGCTGTGAGACAAAGGAAAGGAGCAAAGGAGTTTGGGGTAGGTCTCAGGACTGAATTCCTCAGCAGCCCTCCATAGCAGGAATCCAGAGAATGTAATGGGTTATTACCAAGCAGGATGTCAGGGACACTGACTTCTGACAATCCAGCATTTCAGGAAGACCTGGAGGCCCCGAGGCTCCTTCTCAGATGGGGCAGTCAGGGACATATGTCTTGGTGATTAAGGGGTAAGCTAAAGTACTTTGTTCCATCCATCTAACATGCCCCAGCCTGTCAGGCTAGGCCAGAAGTGACCCCACCCCCACCTACTTTAGAGTCAACTCACCTGAGGCTGGAACTAGCATAGCCCAGACTGAGAACTGGCTTATGTGCCCAGCAGGAAGAGTGACACTGGGCAGGCTGAGGCGAGTAGGGCAGGAATGTCTGCAGCCCCTGGCCGTAACCTCTGTGTCCAGATGTGCAGATTCCAGAGCATGACTGCCAGTAGTTTCAAGTGTTATGTTCTGCAGCTAGTGCTCTGGCCAAAGCCAGGACAGGTCAGTAACAGCATTTAGCTGGTACAAACTGGATTCCATCTATATTAAAGCTCAATATCCCCAGGGGAAGTGCCTAACTGATACAGGGCACACACAGAGTAATAGTAAGCTCCAGACAGAAATTAGGCCTCATAGTTTTACCCACAATTCTCCTGTAGAGAATGTCAGAAAAAGGATAATGGTATACAGAGCTGTCACAAGACTTCAAAGTCAATGAAAATATATGTACCTGTATATATACAAGTCACATACCATAGCTCTTCTTAGAATACAGATTTTATTTATTTACTTGTTTGTTTGTTTGTTTGTTTGTTTGTTTTGCAGAAGAGGGACCAAGGTGAAAACAAGGAGTCCTGTAGCTCACATTCTATGAACATGGAACATTTCATAGACTCAAAAAAAAAAAAAAAAAAAAAGCAGCAATATCTAAGAAGATAATGTCTAATGATAACAAGTAAATTGAGAAAAATTTAATCAAGCCAGTTTCCCTGGATACCTTACTTCATTCTCTAAACTATATTCCCACATTTATACAGTGAGGATTAAAGACTCTCCTGCTAGAAGGAAGCCCTCTGAATCAACTAAGCAAGGCACAGATGAGCTCACAGATACTGAAGCAGCAAGCACAGGGCCCACACATGTCTGCACTCGGTCTTCTGCATATATATATATATAATATATATACATACACACACACACACACAACACACACACACACACACACACATATATGCTCTCAGTTCAGTGCTTTCATGGGACTCCTGAATGAACAGGTGGGTCTCTGACTCTTGTGCCTGTTCTTGGGACTCTTACTTTTCTGTTGGCTTGGTTTGTCCAACTTCAATCTGATAGATTTTGCTCCGTCTTCTTATATGTAATTGGTTGTTATATCTTTAGGCCTGTTCTTTTCGAATGAAAGACAGAAAGTAAGTGGACCTGAGTAGAAGAAATGTGAGGAGGAACTGGGAGGAGTTGGGGGAGGGGCTATAACCAGGATATACAAGGAAAGATTCTATTTTCAATAAAAGGGAAAAAAGATTCTTCTACTGAGTTCCTTGGTTACCATATAGGTGGTAACCTTTGGCAGTGGTCCTCAACCTCCTTCTCGTCCTCCTCCTCCTCATTGCCCTCCTCCTCCCCCCACTTCTCCTCTTCATTATTCTCCTCCCCTGCTCCTCCCCTCCTCTTCCTGTTTATTTCTGCATTGGAGATAGACTATAAGGGTCCCATTTTTCCAGGCTAGGCAAGCACTCTGCAGCTGAGCCAGTTTCCCTTTGCTGGTTTGAAATATGACAGAAGCTGTCGTTACAGGGGGCTAGTTTGCTTGAGGCTATTTGAACTTTGTAACCTCATAAGACTTTAAGACAACTGCAGATCCTGTGTTAGTTACGGGGAGATGGGAAGAGAGAGATAAGGCGCTAGGCAACTATGCTGCAGGAGATAAGTAAGGCTTCACTCAGCCAGCCGCATGAACCTTAGTCCAGGGATGGGCAACCCTCTTCACATGTTTATGTGCCTTAAATTAAGGTCCTTCTGTCTATACATACTCAGTGATCTGTGAAAGTGCTGCCCAGGCTCCAGGTTCATCCTTCTACTTCTCAACCAAAGAAGTCCATCTCAGGCCTGGGCACCAGGTAAGACAGCAGGCTCAAAGCAAGGAATGAATAGATGACACAAGGGCTGACATGCAGATGTCTCTTGTTAGTTACTGATCTTGGTATGCCATTCTCCCTCAGCTTATACTAGGAGCACATTAGCTCCTGGGGAGATTTGAAATGTGCCAGTGACCTGGCCATGCCATGACCAATTAAATTGGAATCTCTTAGGATAAAGTTGCTTTTCATTTGTTTCTTTGCTTCTATGAGTTCTACAAGTGAATATAAAGAGCAGAAAGATAGAGAACTACTGCCCTAACAGTATTGGCCAATGAAACACACACACACAGAAAGAGAGAGAGAGAGAGAGAGAGAGAGAGAGAGAGAGAGAGAGAAGAAGGAGGAAGGGAGGGAGGGAGGGAGAGAGAGAGAGAGAGAGAGAGAGAGAGAGAGAGAGAGAGAGAGACAGCTGAAAAGATGCTCTCCAGAGCCCAGAACCAGGCCTGTTCTAAGCCACTGGCTGAAGCTTGCTCCAGGACTTGAGGGTATGGGCAAGAGAACACAACCAACATTAATATAAGTGCCTATGATGGGAGAGGGGAGGGATACTTGCGGAGGTCAGTTGAATCATTAGTTCCTATCTTTCTGCAAACATGGTGATCTCCTTTACCTTAATGATTAGCCTCCTGTTTGGAAAAGTATCTTCCCTATGTCCCTTGTCATAGGTTGGATGCCTCACAAGCAACATCCTGGTATCACCGTTGACCTCTTTCACTTTTATTGTGAACGAGAGGAAACGCTAGTATCCCAAGGGTGCTGGGATACCACTGTCTATGGGACAATGTAAGTTCTCAGTGTAGGCTCTATGAAGCTAAGCTGAGATCTTGTCTTAGGCTAGGACAGGGACTCAGGCAGTGGAACTACATACCACTACAGACTGTCACTGCAGCTAGCTCTGCCTAAGAGCTTCTCAGTTCACTCCTCTAGGCTGATCCAAGGTCCAGTTCCTGTTTTCACTCCCCTGGAAAGGAGCCTTTTCAAGACAGAATGGTCTTGGGAGGGGACTTTCTATCTCTGAAGCTACCATCCTTGCTTATGACCAGCTCCTTCTATGGACACACTTTACCCACCTAACCTTTGAGTCTGGCACAGGAATGCAACTCTTACAGGTGTAGCCTCATTACAGTTTACGCAGATTGGTAGCAGTCCTGGGAGAGATGCCATGACAGGTTACTAGTTGATTTTCCTACCTCTCTAGGACAGAGAGAAAGGGTCATTATTCAACTATCTGGGGCCACTGAAACTTCCCTTCTTGAACATGAAGTGGAAGAAAGTAGGTAATTCCTTGCCTCCTGGAAGGCCTGACATATCCACAGACATTTTCTGCTATTGCTGCTCTTAGCTGAAATTGCCACTCTAACTCAATTCTGGCAGGGAGGGAGGCACAAGGAGGAAGGGAGACAAGACCAAAATAGCTCCCATCCCACATTCCAAACCCCACTGGAGGGGCACCACAGCAAGGGCCGCTGTATTTCAGCCAGCCTACTTTGGCAGTACTAGACACTGGCTGGCCTCCTGCTTGCTAGGTCGTAGGGCAGGACTAGGGGCCCGGCTGCACCTGTTCAGATGCCAGCCCGAGTCTCTGCCGGAACTGCAGCTGGATGCCAAGCTCCTGGGCCCATGTGAGCAATACTTTTAGAGTCTTCCTGTCACAAATGAAGTGCCCACAAAGCAAACAGCCTACATACAGGGAGGCTGTATGGGAGCCGGTAGTAGCAAGCCCTCAAGCCACTGAAGTTTTTGGCTAGACTTGTGCAGACCCTTTAATGTGCCTCTCCTCTGACACTTCATGTCTGCACCTGCTCACAGGATAAAACTGGGAGTCCCTGCCGAATGGATTCCCATCCAGGGACAAATTCCCTTCCCATTTGACAATGTCTGGAGACATTTTTGGCTATCCTACCTAGATGCAGGGGGAGGGGGGTTCTGAAGTGTCAACTTCAATCTTGCCAAGGGGCCCTCAGATGCCTTAAGGCAGCCATATCTACTTTGGGAGATGTTCTGGTGATGAAGTAAAGAATACATCAGTCTGTCAGTAGTGGTCCCTTGACTTGCTAGAGAGATGGCAGCTCTGGTATGGAGTTCTACATATATGGAAATTATACAAGACCCCCCAAAGACAATGTCTCCTCTGCAACTCCCCAAAGTAGTGGTAGTTGTACATAGTAAGACTCACATGAGCTCTGAGGTTAAGTAAATCCTGGTTCACTGGGACTGTTTGAGAATCTGGGTCCAGAGACAGCCAGGCCTATGGTCTCCAAGGCTAGTAATTGACACACTGGGGCCAAAACAGACAGCTGACATTCCTACCCAGTCCAGGGCTTCCCTGTGACAGTGAAGGTCAAAGCTGCCACCTGCTGTGTTGCAGTTGGTCTCTTAGCTTTCTTGCCCCTAGGGGCTACTGTCCACAACTCAGTCCTAGGTGCTCTGACAAGGTGACCAGTGACAAAGAAAGACATTTGTGTTAATAAGTTATGTACTATTTCACCCATTCCAGTCTCCAGCCTAGAGGAATGAGATGCCAACCAAACTAGTCTAAGGCAGACGCTAGACCAGTAATAACTGCTCTCCACCCAGTATAGGTTCAAACTTTTGGGCTGATGGTCAGGCAAACCACCTTATAGCTTTAGCTCCCTGACTAACTTGCATGTAACCCTAGGGAAGCCACTACCTCTGTCTGAACCTAGTTTCTCATCTTCTAGTAGCTATTCCCCGAATCCTGGGGCCAGAGCTTGTCAGTGGCAGTTGGTGGTTCATCAGAGCAGCTGTTCTGGATTGTGAAGGAAGATGCATTTGGTCTTAGGTCCTCAAGGAAGGAATGGGAGGGAAGAATTCTGCTGATGTTCTTGCCTCAAAAAACATCCAACACCTTGTCCTCCTCTTTCCTCCTACATATTGAGTCATCTCAACTTCTAACAATTTCTCCCACTAAATGGTCAGGTTTCCCATACATAACTGTGCTCCGTGTTCTCATGCCTAGAGTACTTCAGCCCTCCATTTCTCTAGTCTCCAACTTCTCCTGTCAACAGGCTATCCTACCAGCCTTCTTCTCCCAAAGACCCCCAGCCCTAACCTGGTTATTCTTCTATTCTGAAACCTAACTGGCCCCAAAAGACCAACACTGCCCAAAGCCTAGGGCAGAAAGTGGCCTACTTCTAAACAGACACCCAAACTACAGACTTGATCGAGCATTCCAACCCATGAAGCCTCCTTGACTCTCAACATTCACCAGTCTTCCCCGTTTGACTGGTTGCTCCATTTCACTGGCTCCTATTTGTCTCGGTGGTCCCAATGCAGTGTGAAAAGGGGTACTGAATGTTCTGGCAATGCCCAGACAGGAAGCTCTGCTTCCCAACTTAACAGTGTATGTGCATCTGGCTCTAGCTCCTCTTCTGTCATCTCCACAGTACGAAACAGAACCAAGCATCTTACCTGAAGCTCACAGCTGCTGTACTTCAGGCAACACTGCTTGGCAGAACATCATGCCCTGGGGCAGAAAGCAAAGTGTCCCGACCATCCAGGTAGGAGAACAGAGGATGAACTCTGCCTAAGGGCGGAGGCATTCCGCCCTGGGAGAGCTATTAACTCTTCCACTTGAGCTTAAGTATGGTCGAGGAAGTTCACCTGAGATGTTCAGGAGCACTCATTACCTCCCACTTCCCTCTCGGCCTGCCAAGCCTCGGTGTTCACTTCTTTTGACCCCGCGCCACCACCTTTTAGTTCTACTCCCTTTGCCTATTTCCCTTTCCTTTTGCTGAAGCCAAATATAAACTCTGGGCAGGAAATGCCTTAAAGTAGCCTGGCCCCACCCTGGGATCCAGAAGTAAAAAAAAAAAAAAAAAAAAAAAAAACATCTCTGACAGAAAGGAAATGGGCCTGAAAGAAGTGGCCTCTTCAAGAAGCAAGCTGGCACAACCCCTCCCCTGAGCCCTGCCGCCAGCCAGAGAGGGCTGTAGTGTGCACATGGTTAGGGGTAGGACTGACAATGTGACTGCTTGGGTCATGGAGGGACCATAGGAAGGAGAATTCCAAATGGTGACCTGTCAGCTGTTGTAAGGCCTACAGGAACAGCATTGTGGGATACGGTGGGAAGAGTGAACCTAACGGCCTGGTTTTGCTCCTTGTTAAAGGGCTCTGCTCATTAGTGGCAATATGTGTGATACCAACTTAACAACAATGACTACAGACAGGATACTATTACAGACAGTAGTAATTATTGAAGAGTTACTGTGTTTCCAGCCAAGGACTGTACAGATGGTATGCCTTAGGCTTCATAATTTCCCTGTGCCTGTGTCCTTGTCTCTAAAATAGGGATGTAATCTCAGAACCAACATGGTTTTGTAAAGATCAGATGAGACAACAGCTCACTTATCCTGTGTGTGTGGTGGAAGATGTGTACATGGGTATTTGGGGCTCTCAAAACAGGACTAACCACTGGCCCTCCACTGATCTCACTGCCCCCAACCTGACCACCCTCTTACCCCCACGAGGCCTGCATGACCACACTTGGGAGCACAGTTTGAACTCTTAGCCTGAAAAGAAAAGACACTTTTCAATCCATGGAAAAAGCACTAGATCACCTCACATTCCACCTGGTGGTCACACCAACCCAGTGCAAAGCGAGTAATGCCCATTGCTTTACAAACATAAAACCGAATGTTGTGAAAGACCAGGTATCTTCCGCTCGAGTACAGATGGGGCCTGCTAAAATGCCAGAGCCCCTCCTGTTAGTGAGTTCCCATTTCAGCCTCTCTTGAATTTCCCCTCCAAAACCATTCCTTGTGAACTCTGAGTGGACTCAAGTAATAATACACCAGCATCTACTTAGTACCAGGGCCGGTGCTGGGTACCAAGGTCCAAAAACACAACAAAAGCTCTCCCAGTGTATTTGGCCAGAGATGTTGTCTGGTCCATCCTACTCAGGAAGGGCAGAGACTGGGACAAACTATCCTTTGAGGACAAGATAACAGGGAACAACCTCCAAAGCAGGGAGCTGGCAGCTAGTTCAGTCTAAGGAAGGAAGCTCGCAGCCCCCAAAGAGTCTGAAATGGGTAAACTTAGAGGGGTGGGGGAGACTAGGTGTTCTGGACTACTCCCCCACCCACATAATCCCAATACAAGCATGGCTACATGAGCTGGCGGGATCTCACTTTAAGTGTTAATCCACCCAGTCTTCTGCCTGCCCCTACCCACCCACACTTTCTAAATAATGCAACCGGTTGTCAAGACAGCACATTAAAATGTCTCTTCTTCCCCAATGACACCCAGCACCCTGCTCCCGACTCTCAGTGCTAGAAGGTACTAATAAAGCAGACCTAGTACTGATGCCAGAACCACCCCCAAATCCCTCCTTCAGGCCCTTCTCAACTCTGGTGAGGCTCTATTTTGGAGTCTTTATCTCACTACTTCGTGGTTTTCCTCCTTTTACCTTGGTGGTGGTGGAAGAGGGGAGATGTGCAAGTAAGCAAGTGATCTGGGGATTGACTGCCCAGAAAGATTAGTTGCTTCTGGATACGATGTACACTTGGAGGGAAAAGAGAGGCTCAAACCATGCCCTTGCCTCCAGGCTAAGCATCAAGAGAGTCAGCTACGAAGCTTATAGGAGGTATAGTCAGACTACCCGGGTGGTCTTTTTAATTGATCCTCAATTGTCTGACCTTGGGCATGTTCTTTTTTTAAAAAAAAAAATCTTGCCTTACTCATCTTCTTTATATGTAAGGCAGGGAAGATAATAGCTCTAACTGCCTTACGGAATTGTCACAAGGCCTAAGTATGGTTTAAAAAAATGCGTAAAGAATTTAGAATAGGTCACTATTATTGTTATTAACAACATTAGCACAGCCTGTTGCAGTGTCACAAATGTCACCAAAGATGGTCAGAGGAAGGAGCCCTATAAGGATAATAGGAGAAATTTCCTAGATGTAATAGAATCTGAAGTCACAGGAAAGTCCAGACTCAATGCATAGGGGTGGCATGCTGGGGCCCTGCATAACCCCAGGTCAGTGAAAAACAGCAAAAGAACAAGGCTTCCCAAAGTACTACTTAGTGACACTCACACAGGACTTTACTTATATAGTCAGAATGGATCCTCAACATCCCTGAGAGGTAGGTACATGTCTCCTCATTGTTGGCAGATGCCGGCTCAGAGAAGCGAAGCCACCCAGAGCTTTCCACAATATTATCAAAGCAGAGATTGTGTTCTTCACAGCACTCTCTTGCTCGACTCTGGGCCTTTCCCCACACTGCATTCTTTCTTTATCTTTCTTTTTGATAGGGTCCTATATGTCCCTAGCTGGCATCACACTTGCTATGTAGCTGAGGACAGACCTTCACCTTCTGATCCTCTTGCTCTACATCCCAAGTGCTAGGACCAGGTGTGCATCACCACATCCTGTTTATGGGGTACCCCATAAATTCAGTATCCCATAGTCCCTTCAGTAGTCCCTAAAACCTAGGAGTTCTTGCAGTGCTAGTATATTATCAACTGTGCTACATCCTCAGCCCCTCTATTTTCTGCCCATTGAGAAGGTCGTGCTGGGTACAGGCTATGTGAGCCAGTTGTTTAGAGCCAAGCCCTTCCTACAAAGTCCCTGACCCTGCCTGACCTGATTTGACCTCAGCCTGGAGCAAAATGGTGGGATACAAGTCCATACCTCAGACAGGCCAGTCTTTGGCAGGCCCAGATAAAGGACAGGAAATCCCAGGCCAGCTCCCCTGGAGGTTGCTTCTTCTACGACAGGAACAGAGTTACAGCTCAGGCAGAGGTTCCTCTGTGGCGAGGAAGCTGCCTAGTCAGCCCCAGCTGCCCTGGCTGCTGGGTGTGGTTTGTGGAAAACAGAGAGAGCTGAGTGTCAGGAGACCTGGGTCCCAAATCTTGCCTCATTGCAAACCGTTCTTTTCCTCTCCCGAGCTTCAGCTGGGGACTGCCAAGGATCACAGCAAAGGGACCAGGGAGCTACTTGGCCAGACTACTCTGAGAGCACAGAGGGAACACGGAAATGAAAGGGTCCAGGAAACTGAAGAAACGGACTGGTTGCTCTCATCACTGCTTGCCACAGGAAGGAGTGACTGAGTGGGTATTTCTCTCTGGTCTGATTCACTCTCCTAGTCCCCACTGTGGGCACAGCTCATACTCATTTCTGGCTTCTGTAGTCCCTAAAATACCCACTTCCCTCCCACCATACCAGTTGCTGAAAACAAACGGCAGAGAAGCACAGTGTTCAAGCCCCCTACCCAGCCGACATTATAATCAGCTGAATACCTACTCTCAACAGTCTTGTCATCAAAAAGGCCTTGCATCCCCAAGGTTCCCCAAGTTTGAGATGTTTGGTCCTGGATAGGTTGTGTAAGATGTCACAGCTCAAGGCTTAGTGTCTGCCTGTTGGAATCATCAGAGAGGGATTATTGAGATGGTCATTGGGAAAAGTTCAGAGTGAAAATAAACTGAGAAGAATGGGGCATACCCCACTGTTAAAAGGGCCACAAGCAGTAGCACACAGAGGGACAATGATGAAGCTGAGGGAGGCAGATGTGTTGACCCAAGACTAGAAGGAATATTTGCAGGAGCTGAGCTGTTTAGGCTAGAGAAAACAGAGGGATCTGTGCTCAGTCTTCAGACTTCAGAAACTCAGAGAGAAAAGGAGGTTCTAGGTAGTTCCAAGAGGCAGAACTAGGTCTCAGGCTTAGAAGTCTCAAGGAGATACTATTAAGGTTAACAGGACACCAACTTGCAGTAATCCCATTGATGGGAAACAATGTCTTGCAACTTCCATTGTTCCAGGATGCTGAAGTCAGATAAATAGTAATTATACAAGCACAGCTTCAGAAGGCGTGGGCCTTGTGTCCTCTAAAGGTCCTTCTTCCCGACTCTGTTTGCATACCTACCACTAGGGAGGTGGGGGGGGAGAGAAACAGGCCAAGCCCTCCCTGATTCCAGAGTCCCGAGATCCCAGGGACACCTTGGGCTTATATTCCCCAGAGGGAAAAGTCACTCATTAACTTGTGGCTGAATGGGTCAGAGGGAGACCTCCTAGGGCAGATGCATACATGGGGAGGGCTAGGGGCCAGATTACCCATGCCTTCTAGAAAACTCCAGGACTCAGACAGCCCAACCAGAAACAAGCTATGGAGATTTAGTGGCTGGACCTGGTTGAATTGTATCACCCTGAACCTGTATCCACCCCGTGAATAAGCAAAGGTAATAAGCGGAAACACAGCCTCGCATAGCTGGAAGGGAGCTGGGAAATGCTGAGTCCATGTACCTGCCCCACTCAATTTACAGATGTAGAAATAGAGGCCCAGATACCCCCTCAGGTACACAGCATTTTCCTGAAGTCACTCAGAAACAGAAACAGAACAGAGGCCAAGTTCCTGGCTCTGTTAGACACACAGAGTTCATGACATGTTGATTCCTCTGTTCCGTCTGGAACTATAGAAAAGTTCTTGTGGCCTAGGATTTTCTAAATTATGTCTGGGTTCCAGCTGGACTCTTCTCACTACCTGTCTAGATACAGGTTCTTGGTAAAAAACACTTTTTCTTTTACACCTTTAGCCTCTCAGCTCACTGGCTCCAGACTCCCTTCTCCCTGCTTCCCATCTCAGCAGCACCTCCAATTGGACATTGGGCCTCGCACATGCTCAGTAGGTATGGGAGCTGAGACATATCTCTAGCTCTCTCTCTCTCTCTCCCTCTCTCGCTCTCTCTCTCCTCTCTTCATTTTGAGGCAGGGTCTTGCTAGGTTGTCTGGATGTCTTTAAATTTACTCTGCAGGTCTTGAACTTATGATCCTTCTGTCACAGCTTCCTGAGTAGCTAGGATTACAAGCTTGTACTACCAGGCTTAGTTCTTGTTCTTTTAAGCTGCTGGAGATAGATACCCCAACCCCTTCTTACTCTAATGCCAAACAAACAATCAAACAAAGAACCAAAACCAAAAAACACCACCACCACCACCACCACCAAAAACCTCAATGACATCTATTCTGAGCATATACTTCAAACAATGGGAATAACTGCTTCTGTCCGACCAAACATAGGACAGAGAAGCAGACTTTTCCATTGGCTCCAGAAGCTCTCATGATTAGTATTTGTCAGTATCCCTCTGGGAGGAGGTAAAGGTTTAGGATGGGGTCCCTTTAAGGCTTGGAGTGGACCAGGGAGTTAGTTAATGGCCATCCTGTAGAGGTGACTTTCCAAGGTGGTTATTATGTGGCTCAATCATTAACCAAGCAGTGGCAGGACCCCAGGCTTGTTGGAAAGGGGCCACTCCTCTCCCAAGGACAGCCCAAGAGCAAGAAGCTGTAACCAGACAGGACATTCCTGGGGTCCTTCTCTCCCTGACAAACCAGCAGTGGCGTAGGCGAGGCAGAGGCAGGCCACCCTGCCCACATGGGGCTGGAGGAGGGCTGGTCCGGAAATGAAGGAAGTCAGTACACCCTTAATGGGAAGGAGGGAAAAGAGAGACAGTGAAGGGTTTTTATCATAAATGAAAGAGGAAGCTCCAAGCTGGGCCTTGGTGATTAGATGACAAGCTGGAAAAGACGCTCATCCTGGATGCATCCTGTTTTTGCTTCAATTGGCCATCAGGGTCCTGGAGCTGGGGAGGGCCTGGAGAAAGAGGGCAGCCTCCCAGGAATTCTCTCAGGCCTGCTGACCTCAAACTCTTGGGTGGCCCCTGAACACAGGAGTCAAGTGGGAATTAAATCTCTCTTTTGCTACTTCAGGAATGAAGGCAAGGAGTTTCTGAAATTTCTACATGAAGCTTCTCCAGGTCAGCCATGGATCAGGAGCCCCAGAGGCAGCTAACATCTGCTATTGGCAATGTGGCATCTGTAAAATGAAGAGCCCATGCTCTATAATCCCTCTAGCCTGTGTTCTGCAGTGCAGATCAAATGTCTCCCACTGGTCAGTCACCTTCTCCTCAGCGATTCCCCCTGTTCTGAACTCTAGAGCAAAACGACTGGAAATGTGAATGCTAAGCACACTTTTGGTGACACTAAGGGACTGGGTTTGGTGTGATAAAGATATTGTGGTGACTTTGTTGCAAGTCCTTTCTCTTTTAGAAAGATATACTGATCTATTTTCAGTTCAATTCAATAACATGGCTGAGATTGGTTTCAAAGTAACAAGAAAATCGGTAGGTAGGACTATGGTCCATGAGTCCTAATTACACTGATTGCTTCCTTTTAAAAATCTGTTTAAAATTCTTTATAATATTTTAAGCCCTCAATGAGGAGTGTCTCAGGCCACTAAACCCCTCGACTGGATAGCGGATTTCCCAGTGGTGGGTGTCAGAATCACGGGTCCTTCATGAGAACTAGCTATCCGTTTGTAGCTTACAAAGGACTTAGCTATTGATCCCCTTGTTTAATCCGGTGAAGTACAAAGAAGAAAGCAACTGAGGGTGAAGGTGTGGAGAGAACAACAGCTGGATTTAGACCTCCAATCCTTTGTTCTTTGTTCTGTGACACCCTGGACTGCTAAGGCACTCAACAGTGGATTCTCAAATCCCTGCTTGTGGCTGAGGTAAACAGGAACAGCAAGTGCTCGGCATGCAAGTCCCCACTATGGAGGGCCACACCAGACGAAACTCAATACACAAACTCAGCATTTCAGACTTGGGTCTATGACACAGACTGGGGCCTCTAATACACTGACTCATACTGACCAGGACCCATGTACATATAAGCACATGCACGTGCGTGCACTCGGGGGACACACACCACACGCCAAGCCCCCCAGTCACAAATTATGAAAGCATTAATAAACCCTTGTCACCAATGACTGCATGACCAGCACAGTCTCAAACATCTCATGTGGAGTTGTGGAAGGGAATATAAAACTCACCAATGGTTAGGGGTGTCTCTCATACTCGAGTGATTGCCTAGAATGCACTAGACCAAGTGTTTCATCCCCACATCCCAACACCAAAATAAAACCCCCCCCCCTCCTCAAAGACCTTAACACATTGATAAACACAGGCCTCCTATTATTCCAAACCCTGAAATCTCTGACAATACCACACTGAGCAACCAAGTGGCCTAAGGCTATAAGGTTTGATCCTACCCAAATTGGGGATAAAAGAAAGAAAGAGAGAGGGGGGAAGGAAGGGAGGGGAAGGAAGGAAGGAAAAAAGAAAGAAAGAAAGAAAGAAAGAGAGAGAGAGAGAGAGAGAGAGAGAGAGAGAAAGAAAGAAAGAAAGAAAGAAAGGAAGAAAGAAAGAAAGAAAGAAAAGAATCTCTTTTTAACTCAAGAATAAAGTAACTCCTTCTTTCAGCTGAGGACCCTTTTTCCATCTTTCCCCAAGAACTTGCCATTTCGTGGAATCCACATTATCCAAGGCTGGAACAAGGAGCTTCAGAAGTTAGCTAACAAAAGGCAAAGAAGCATCTCAGCCTGAGATTACCCCTCCTTCCCTTGCTGTTGTGTCCCTGTTGCTATGCTTATACCTGGCTCCAGATGTCCTGTGCTCCCATTCCAATCTGTAGTCTCCAAAATGGATATTTGAAAATTTCAATACAGATGGAAGGCAAGAGATGGCAGAGGAGATGATTCTGAGCAAAGAACAATAGCATGCATGTATGGAAATACTATAATGGCATTCGTTATTTTACACATTAACTAAAAATTAATAAAAAATAAGACAGAAGGACAGTTTGGCCTCTTGGGACCCCCTTTCTTTTTCTCATCTGCTCCAGCCTTGAACGTATTAAGGCTATCATCTTTACAAGACTCGTTGCTCTTCCTTTGCATCCACACAAGGTGCATGGCCACTGTGCCGCCTTTACAGCTCCAGAAATCATCTCCTGGCAGCCTCTCATGAAGGCAGAAGGGACCCTCAGACACACACAGACGCTTGGTATTCTTCAAAGATCCCTTAGCACTGTGGAATGAGGGTAAGCGAGCAGGAAACAGCCTCTGTTCAGTATGGCATCTCTCAGCTCTAACTATAGAGGTTCAAGGGGCAGAAATTCCAAGTCCAGAACCTGGGTGAAAGACCAACACTCCGAAGTAAGGACCAACACCAGATACTTGGCAAAATGGCAGCTATGACTTCAGGATAAAAACTTTATCCCCACCTCTCCCCCTCTGCCACTCACCTAGACACCACTGGTGCCTTGGGCTGCCCACCTCCAGTCCCCAGGAAAGAAACGTCTCCCTTTCATTCCAGGAGGCGAAAGCGAGAGGAAACCCAGACAGCGAGGATACTGATGGCACAGCCAGGACTGCAACCCTTAGAGTGGGCGTGGGCGCTGGTGATGCAGAAGGAGTCAAGGTTTGAAAATAGCCCTGGGTGATTCATTACCCTCTCTCCCAGGATTACTGGGTGCGCTGAGTGAGACCCAAGCAAACTAGGACAGCAGTCCTTTGCTTGAACGTCACATCTAAGTGAAATCTCTGGGTCCCCAAAATGAGAAACCTGATGTCTGAAGAAAAGTCCTATCCTCCTCAACCTTCAGTTTAACATCACCCACACAGTAGTTTTGTAGCTAACCTATCTCCAAAACCCACCAACTGCCTACCTCCAGTCACCCCAAGTGTCTCAGAGACCATCTTTCTTTTATTACTGGTTTAAAAGACTAGGCCCAGGCACCAAGTTAGCCATGTCAGAGCAGAAGAAACTGGGCCTTTCTCATACTGAAATCTAGCTGCCAACTGAAGTGCCATTGAAAAACACTTGACACTCAGGAAAGCATGACCCGCCTGAGGTCATATGAACTGGCGGAACCCCGGTTTCCTGAGTGGTAATTTCAGTGCTGAACTTAAGTGTTGAAGAGACATTGAGACTACCCAAGTTAGAGCTCCCCCAAACTTCCGTCTAATGGCCTTTCGTCTGAGTGTTTTTTTAATCTAAACTTATGTAGGACTTCATGGCAAACTGAGTCCCATCGACTTATCCAAAGTATTTAATTAACTTGCTCTGCGCAGCTACTCTGAGAACAGCTCACTCCTCAGGCGTTTGTCCAGGTGGGAAGGCGTGAGGCAGGGGCTGACGGAAAACTCCATGGGGCTGAAGCCTTCCTGGAAATGTCCCCCTAAGTAGGAGGGCAGAGTGGGCAACCACCCCCCAACCCCCTCCTGCTGCCCACTGAGTCCCTGGGAAGGCCACAGCGCCAGTCACGCCAGGGTCCTCAGCACCAGACCAGCCGTTTGCGGGTTCCGATGGAGTGTGCAGCCGGTGTAATCAGGGTCTCTAAGTTTTTCTATAATTCTGAACCCCGCCCAAAGCAGAGGCAGCCCGGCTACTTTCCTTCCTGTCTCTCGCGTTCTCAGCCCAGCGGAACTGCCAGGAGAGCACAAGCGCCACAGCGGCTAAGCGGATACTGTAGGTCAGGGCCCCAGTCTGCCTGGTGTCCCCCTGACGTCGCCCCAACTCTTACTTGGCAGCTGCGTCCACACAGCGGACAGAGGGATAGGAGGCAAGCGCGGGCAGGGCTGCTCGAGGAAGACACGCGTGGAGCCAAGGGTAAAGGTGCCAGCCAGAATTGCAGCTATAGCAGCCTGCTTAGCCGTTGTCAACTAGACTAAGCTCGCCGCCGCGAGGTTGGGTGAGAGAGGAGCTTTCGCGAGTAGCCGTAGTGTGGCTCCGCCCACCTACAGGTCCCTAGACCAATGAGGGCACAGTACCGTCCCTCCTCCCTCCCCCCTCCCCAAAAGCGGTCCAAATGGGGTGGGCGGGACACTGCCAGCCAGCTCCTCCAATGCCCTGAGCCCCTGCCTTTCCCTCAGTCACTCAGCTGGAGGGAAAAGCTCAAGGCCCAGAACAGAGCTTTGAAAGAACAGAGCTTGAAGGAGATGACCACACAGACTTGTATTTATTGAGTTCTGAATGTGTCTGGCACTGCATGCAGGCTTCAAATCTAAATGCCATGTGCACAAGAAGGTTTAAGTGACTTGTCCAGGACAACTTACAGTAAGTCCAGAAGACTGCTTCTGTGAGATATAATTAGTAGATGGGGGAAAAAACTCCATAAATGACCAGGAAGTTGCCATTCCCACCTTATCCAGGCACCAGCATCCTGCAACCTCTCCAGTACCTTAACCCTCTGCCCACTCCAAGTCTAAACTCTACTTCCATGTAGAAACACATGGAGAACTTAAGGCACCAAAGTTAATTATAGCAGGAGAGGCTCCGGGAGTTCTGAAACCAAGTACCCCAGAAAGCCTGTTCAAATTCAGTAAGAAACAATGTTAGAATTAGTTTCTTCCTTGCCTTGCCTGTGAAGTTTCCAACATAAGCTGACAGCCTTAATTTTTCTGCTAAATTGAGTACTCCTGTTTAGCCAGGCTAGGGGTATGCAAATTCTCAAGGCACTACAACTGTGTTTACAATGACAGAAACTGAAGAGAGGTGACTTATTTCTGGGCTACTCGGCAAATCCATGGCGGGCCAAGACTTGCACACTGGTTATTTTCTCCATATCTGGTAGATGAATGCCATGGAGCTAAGGTCTTTAGACTACAGGGACTGCATCCATCTCACTGGATTGTTAAAGTTACCAACAGGGCAGTTTGCTACAGGTCATGGGAGGTGATGACACAACCAAGCATCCTGTCTCCACTCTACCAGGCTAAACAAATTTCCCCACCTTCCTATCCTCACAAGAAGCAAAGGAGTAACAAGGAAGCGAGGCAACCCCTAGTATGAACGCTCTGCTCTTATTAACAGAAAAACTGCAACTGGGATCCTATGACAATTATTTTTTTTTTCCAAAGTGAGCCATTTCCTCACAGATCTTAAATGTGGTTGAAGCCTGTACACCTGAACTCATTCCCCAAACCAAAATCCTACCAGGGGGCTATAATACTTTTTGATAGGAAGAAGATAGGAAGTCTCTTCCTGAGGCAGGGCTGAATATATCATTGTCAGCATGCTTCAGAGTCTGAATTGGAGCCAAATGTTATATTGCTTGTACACAATGTTAGAAAGACTTAAAAGTGGAAATCTGCCATGACCCTATCCATCCCTAAGGACAGAAAACCATGGCAGAGCTGAGTTCATCTGACACAGCACCGAGCACCAGTGGTTTCCTGGGAATGTTCACTAGTGGTAACGAAATGTTAAAGACACTCAGGGATAACCATGAAGAAATTTTAAGCATATGAAGAATGCAAAAACCCAATTTAACATTTTAATAGCTATTTACTTCTTAGACAAGATTTCTATATAAGCCCAGGTTACCATCAGTGGAAAAACAAAACAAAACAAAAAAAAATCATGCCTCAGTCTCCTAACTGCCAGGGTTACCTGTAATTTAGTAGATTGTTCTAACTGGATTAAGATAGTTTGGGTTCTGAAATACTAATGTGTGTGTGTGTGTGTTGTGTGTGTGTGTTGTGTGTGTGTGTCTGCAGGTGCACATGTGTGAGTAACCACTTGTATACAAGAATGCACATGTGTGTGGACACTAATGAACAAACTTCCGGTGTCCTTCTTCAGGTGCCACCGCCTGCTTTTATTTTCAGACAGAATCGCTCAGTGATCTGGGCTGGCTGGCTAAATAGGCTAACCAGTAAACCCTGGGGAATCCACCAATCCTGCCCTTTCCTCAATGCTGGGATTATAAACCCCATTACCATGCCACAGAAATTTATATAGTAGGTTTTTTAGAATAGAACACTGGTCCTTCTGCCTGTTACCCAGCTAAATCATCTCCCCAACCCTCTTTTTTTTTTTTTTAAATACCAAAAACAAACAAACAAACAAAAAAACCCCAAAAACCTGCAAAGGGTCAAAGCAACAAAAATACCAAAAATCTAAAACAGCATGAAAACACTACAAACATCTAGAAACTGCTATAAAATAAATACAGCCCCAGTTCCGCAGTGCCTGACAACTATATGAAAACATTTTTTGTTTGTCTGCAACACACTGGTGCCGTTGAGACGCTCACCCCCCACGTTTTTGGTATGTACTGTCCTTTTTCTTTACGTGCCTTTCTCTTTCCTAATGCCTGCACTTAACTACGCGGTAAAATATTTTTTCTTAATAAACACCAACAAAATGTTGCTGAACGAGCGAACACGATAATTGAGGAAAACTTTAGTCCTAAGATTTAAAATGCACAGTCACGCCGCTTTGAAATAGTCCAGTGGATATTTCGTTGGTCTTTAAAAAAAAAAAAAAAATCCCTGTTTTATCTTGAGGACCTTTTGAAAGACAAAAGTGTTTAGCACCTTCACAGGGGATGACAGCACTTTCAACAGTACTAACCTCTTCTGCCAGCCTCAGCCCATCCTGCATGAGGTGGATATCCCATAATGGTACCTAGAAAGGATGGGGGAAGTGGTGCCTTTTCACAAGAACAGACTCTCGAAGGGTTTGCGGGGAACTCGGCATGGGAATATAGAAAGAGGGAAATGGATCCTTTAGGGGGAAATAGGTTATGCTCCAAGCTGCTACAGCCAGCACACACACTCTCACACAGGGCTTTCCGCACATCCCTCCATGCCCTCGTTCAAAGCCCACAAGAAAAAACAGGTTCTTGGTGACTTGGGGGGGGGGGGCCCCACCTAGCCTCACGAGAGAGCCTATTGCTCAGGTTTGTCAGAACATGAAATCTAGTCATGGGTCATATAACAACTCTCACAGAGGCTCATGTCAAGGTGGCAGACTAAGAGGGACCTTTCCGCATGCCGAGCAAGGCAGCAGCAAGCACTGTGGGAGGAATGCAACGCTGACCAAGAACTCTTGGATGGTAGACAGGGAGGTTCGAGCTCTAGCCAGGGAAGCTCAGGTTAGGAAGGATGTCAGGGGCTTCTGAACTTCCCCTTTACTCAAGGACACAAAAGCCTCATTTCCTCAACTTGCCAGTGCCAAGTAGCTGTAGCTGCCTCCTGCACAGAACAGGCCCCATCTTACAGCAAACATGCCCCCTGTCCTGGTTCACTGGCCCATCTTAAAGGCGCCACAGTCTAACGCTATGGACAGATGAAGCATACATATTCTCCCACCTCCTAAGGGACTGCCACCTACCCAAGCCAACAGTAGGTTATCCTCAAGAGAGTTCTTGATGCCTAGTGAACCTGGCACAGGTATCTAAAACAGGATGTCTACTTGCTCCATACCCACATTGCCCTGCTGTCACAGTGTACAGAGGGGAGATAAACAAAGATAAGCCTACATCCAACACACCCCCTCAAACCAACCAACACACAGAAACACATACATAGAGAGAGAGCCAGACAAAAGACTCACATTCCCAGTTCGCCCCTCCCCCATACACACAGCCAATCAACAACCTGATCTGGCCTTCAGCCAGGGCTAGGCTTTCCAGAGACTACCACACGCTTGCCTTTTTGAGGACCTGACCATTCACTACTTGGTGAGTGCATGGACCAGTCCCTCTACACAAACGATATTGCCATTCCAAACATGTGGGAAGCCTGAGCTGCCAGGTCCCAGAGGGGATGTAGAGGAAAGGCAGACAGGCTCAGAGGTGGTTTATAACTGAATCAACAGATCACCCAGGAAATTAGTTCCTATCAACAAACACACACACCACACACACACACACACACACACATCAAGACATCTGGATCAGAGCCAAGGAATCTGTAACTCTGACCTTACCTGCTTCTTTTGTGGATAAACTGTGAAGACGACAGACTGCCCTGGGCGACCTGGGTTCCTGTCTCCATATATTCACTCAAAGCGTCTGAGGATCTCAGAGGGCCCCATAATTCGGGGACTTCAAGTTCCATGATACATCTACAGCAAGAAACCTGACAAAGCTGCCAACCCTATTTTTTAATAAATCTGGATTAAAAAAGGGGAAGGAAATTAAAATCCCCCAGAGAATTTTTAAAAAAAGGGAGGGTGGCCCGAATTTGGGAAATACCCCGGGGGGGAAAAGAAAAAGGGAAAACATTTCAAATTTAATTCACTATTCGACTGGTTCCCCGGGCCAAAGATTCCTGGCACTGATGACGGGAATAACCCCCGAAAACAGGGTCAAGAACTATTCTTAAGGAAATCCGGGATTTATCTTAAAAAACAAAGGAAAGGAAGGCCCAAAGGAGGATAGGGGGCCATCCCGATAATCATTTCCCAGAAAACCCCAGCCGGGGGGGGTTGACCTACCCCCCCACCCCTTTCCAAGGGGTGCCCCCCGTATGGCCGTTTTCCTAGGAGGAGGGAAAACAACCCCAGGGAAAATAGGAAAACAAACCCAGGGATGCCACAAAGGGCAAACAGGTGGGGTTCACCTTGAAAAAACAAGCCAAAAAAAGGGGGTGCCTAAAGGACACTCTTTTCAATCCAACTTCTTTAACAATCATTAGGGCCCTTTTGGAGTTTCAAGGGTTAGCCAGGATGTTAAAGGGAAACCCATGGGGGAGGGAGTTAAGCTTGGAAAAGATGGGGGGGATGAAGGGGAAGACTTAAAGGGTTTGAGGGAAATTGGGGGAATGGGGGAGGGCAAAAAGAAGCCGGCGAAGAGGGAAGACCTGGAAGGGCACCCAGCCAGGAAGTTTAGACAAGGACCCGGGTAAAACAAAGCACAGGAGGCCAATCCAGGAACCTTATGGAGAAAAAAGGGGGGTGAACACTCCCGTAAAGTGGGGGGGGAAGGGGAGAAAGGGCGAACCCACCGGCCCCCACCCAGGGAAAACCTCCTTGATGCACGGAAACCCAAAGGGGGGGGGACCTTTAGGAAGGGGCCCCCCTTTTTCTGAGGGGGTTGGGGGGGGGGTCTCCTGCCGGGGGGCTGGGGACCTGGGGAAAAGTAAAAGGTGGATCTGGGCTTTCCACTTTGGCCCAAAAAAAACAAACACCCTGGGTTGGAGGTCGGTTTTTCAGATCTTTGGCAACTAGCACAAGCTCCCGCCTGTAAGTCGCCGGCCCAGAATGGGGAAAGCTGGAAGCTGGAGCCGGGGGGGTTTTTAAAGGGGTTTGGCGGACAACAAGGGGGTTTCCCCCAAAACCCTCTTCCCCCCCCCCCCCCCCCCCCCCCCCCCCCCCCCCCCCCCCCCCCCCCCCCCCCCCCCCCCCCCCCCCCCCCCCCCCCCCCCCCCCCCCCCCCCCCCCCCCCCCCCCCCCCCCCCCCCCCCCCCCCCCCCCCCCCCCCCCCCCCCCCCCCCCCCCCCCCCCCCCCCCCCCCCCCCCCCCCCCCCCCCCCCCCCCCCCCCCCCCCCCCCCCCCCCCCTTTTTTTTTTTTTTTTTTTTTTTTTTTTTTTTTTTTTTTTTTTTTTTTTTTTTTTTTTTTTTTTTTTTTTTTTTTTTTTTTTTTTTTTTTTTTTTTTTTTTTTTTTTTTTTTTTTTTTTTTTTTTTTTTTTTTTTTTTTTTTTTTTTTTTTTTTTTTTTTTTTTTTTTTTTTTTTTTTTTTTTTTTTTTTTTTTTTTTTTTTTTTTTTTTTTTTTTTTTTTTTTTTTTTTTTTTTTTTTTTTTTTTTTTTTTTTTTTTTTTTTTTTTTTTTTTTTTTTTTTTTTTTTTTTTTTTTTTTTTTTTTTTTTTTTTAGGTATTTGGGGTCCCTTCCTCACTTTCTTGGACCTTTTTATTAGTTTTTTGATCATATACCTTTTACCATTGGTAGGTCCTTTTTCGGTTCCGAAATGGGCCCTTCCCCCCCCTCGGCCCCTCCAGCTATGCCCAAAACCTTGGGGGGGGTCTCATTCGTTTACAAATCGCCCCTTCACTTCCCCATGTGACTTACATCTCACCATCCCATTAGTGGCGTGGGAGGGGGAATTTGTAAAACCAGACATATGAGGAGAGTAAATGGTTTTTTTGGGGCCCGCACATCTAGTAAACTCTGACTCAGCCTCCCTCCATCTGCACTCTCCCCCACTCTACTTTCACACCTAGGCTGCCAGTGTGCAATGAACCAATCAATATCAGCAAAGCCCTGGTGGAAAACCTAGTACCCCAAGAATCTCCTGGAGGAGAGGCAGTCTTTTAAAAGACTCTCCTATACAACAAATGGAAAACTAAGGGCCAATAATACAAATGACTTGGCCATCCTTAAGCAAGGATATGTTGGAAATCTTTGAACATGGCATCTGAGATGGAGTCCAGGCTCCATAAATGATTAAATTTTCCAGGTCGCACTGAAAGGCATACAGCCTCCACTTGCTACAAGCAAACTTGTTTTCTTGTAGAGATGGTAGCGGGTCTAATTTAGCTGTTTTCAGATGAAGTGAAGACAAGAAAATTGTAGCTCTCAGACTTTGTCACTTCTACTCCAGTTCTCTTGATGGCCAATCAAGGGTCCAAGAGTCTCATTCTGCCTCTTTGAGAACCATGGTATAACCTGGGCCATAACTCCAAGCCTCAGCTTCCTTGTTTGTAAAATAAGGATAATAACCCCATGGCACAATGGAAATAATCAAACCAGAGTGTAAACAGAGCATTGTTTGTATAGCTTATCACTTACAAAGTGTGTTCCATATTCCCATTGTAACACAGGTCTCTCTCTCTCTCCTCTCTCTCTCTCCTCCCCCCTTCCTCCATCCCTTCTCCCCCCCTCTCTCAAACACACACACACACACACACACACACACACACACACCACCTTGTCCTTTAATTTACGGGAATCAGTTCTATTTATGAGTATAAGCTAGCCAGAGCAAGTCTGCAGCAGTTGGTGTTAGCTGAGATCTGAGCTATCTCTTTAGGAGACTGTCAGCATTGGAAAGGACTGAGAGAAGGTCACATTTTGATCTCTCCTCCCTGGAGCAATGGAGGCAAGCAATAGACTTTTTGACAAACTATTTACCGATCAAATGAGTGTGTTCTACAAGTGGGGGTGAGGATTTGCTCAAGGTCACATAGTGAGTCTATTTCAGAAGAAATCTGATTCTGCCATCTGCCACTCAGCCATTCTACAGTACAGATTGTGTG
Organism: Mastomys natalensis; assembly: GCA_021653895.1. Lineage (NCBI taxonomy): Eukaryota > Metazoa > Chordata > Mammalia > Rodentia > Muridae > Mastomys > Mastomys natalensis. The sequence goes on from JAJTUV010002326.1 coordinate 94,739, forward strand.
TGTGTGTGTGTGTGTGTGTGTGTGTGTGTGTGTGTGTGTCCTTTCCCAAATGATCATAAATCAACGAGGAGTCATTTCTCCTCTCTCCCTACCTTCTGGCCTATCATCATCAAACATACTCTAGACTAGGACAGTTAGCCATTGGGATGACACTTCTGTGCGCAGTTTGGTACTGCCAACTAGACACTGGGGCTTCTGAGTTTCTAGCAGCCTCTGTCCTGATCCTAAGACAGGGACAAGATCTTCCTGGGGAAAAGGAGGCTCCAGTAAACTTCCTTCAACCCCAGGAGTATCCTTTTTGCTCTCTGCTTGGTCAAGAGTATAGAACACAGCCCCTGGGTGGCAGCAACTTAGGAGGAAGGGCAGCAGCAACCACTTCCTATCGTGCAAAGGCACCTCCCTCCCTATCTGTCCCTCCCCGACTTCCCGAGTTCTGCTGCCTCCATGGGCCAGAAGACTGAAAAGAAAGGACTCCAAAGATTGCTTTGCAATCCAAAACTTTGAGCTAGAAAGACCACTGAAGGAATTTATTCCCTCCCTAGAGAAGGACTGCCAGCGTTTGCATCAAAAGAATATCTTATCTAGCCCCTTACAGTGTCAAAGGATCACATCCACAAAATGGACGCATTGCCAACAATATCACTGTGAATCTGTATGCAAAAACAAAAAAACAAAAACAAACACAATTGTTCTTGTTTTAAGACAGGATCTTTATATGGCTCCTAGGCTGGCCTTGAACTAGCAGCAATTCTCCTGCCTCAGACTGCTGAGCACTAGGATTACAGGTGGGTGTTACCACACCTGGCAAGGAAAGATTTGATTACATCTAAAGTATAGCCAGCACTAGCTCTGTGCCAGTCATTGTTCGGGGGGAGGGGCATTTAAAGTAATATTTAATGCTTACAAAGACACACTAATGTATATATTTTAGTATTTATCATCCTCAGCATCATCCCCGATTTACCCATGAAGAAATGGACAAAGGCTGAGCCCTCACAGCCAGCGGGTAAGCAGCAACAACAGAAGTCGAAGCTGGATTGCTATTTTCACCTACGTAATGGTGAGGCTCACACTTCTGAGTTGCTGTAACGTTTTGCATTCATCTAACCCTAGGGGTGGAAGAGAAGAATGCTGAAGATGTAACCTGAAGCTTCTACTCGAAGCAGAGAATGTCTTTGAAGTCCCTGTTCTTATCTTAAACATCCTTTTGAATTTTCCAGTTGACATCAGTATACATCCTTGTTGGTGTTTTCTTCTTTACACCTTTAAATTGGTTTGGCATCAGAGGACGATGGCTAACTTCTGTCTCATGAATTCTCATACCACTGCTTTGTATCCTAGAAATTCCAGACACTGGGAGTAGGATAGGCCCTCAGTCAACCAGAATAGTTAACATTTGTGGAGTGCTTATGGTAGGAACCAACATTCTGGGCACTGTTTTTCATGTAATTTTTATAATTCATATAGTGCTCATTTATTTGTTTGCTTGCTTCTCTTTGAAACTAGATCTCACATTTTAGCCCAAGCTGGGCTGGAACTCACTGCATAACCCAGTTAATAACCTGCGTTATTAACACATGGCAACCCTCCTGCTACAATCTCCTGGCTTTACAGAGGCAAGCCTCCATACCTGGTTCTACTTATGAGAAAACTGAAGCACAGCAAATTTTGTAGTAATTTGCCCAAGGTCACAATTTGGACTGTCAACTCTCTACTAACATCCTGGCTTTCAGGCCACACAAGAGCTTTTCTTCCACTGTACCCCCCCCCTTTCACTTCTCCTCCTATGTCCAGTTGATTTGATCATTGACAAGCATTAAGCATACTCCATTCAAGTGGGCAGATCCTTGAAGGTAAAGATGCGGTTTATTTTCCCTACCCCAAGGTGGTATATACATGGCTGCTCCTCATTCGCTCTTGGCAACTATTTCAGGCCTCTCATCTGTTGTCTGATAGTTACAGCACCAACTTTTCACACGCACACAGGTCCTCTGCCAGTCTTCATGCAAAACCCTAGCTTCAGAAATGCTCCCCACTATCTACAGGAACAAGTCCTTGCTTCCAAGGTTGGCATTCAAAGTGCTGCCTAAGCTCACACAGCCTTCCCAGAACACACTGTCCTGCGTTATTAACTCTCCCAATGTGTTCCATGTACCCATCTCTCTATCTCAGGAATGTTCATCTGATTTCCTTCTTATACCACAAACATTTACATGGTAAATTCCAAGGTGTCTGAAACCCTGCAGGTACTTTTTTTCTGAGTCAGAATTTCTCTGTGTAGCCGTAGCCTACGTGCAACTCACCAGGCTGACCTTGAACTCAGAGATCCATCTGCCTCTGCCTCCTGATGCTGGGATTAAAGGCGTGTGCCACCATTGCCCAGCCACTGCAAGTGCTACTATCATCCCATTTTACAGGTGCAGAAACTGAGACGCAATGATGCTGATGTATTTACCCTGTGTACTGCATCTGGAAAAGTCTCACACCTCTTTCAAGGATCCCATATGGAGAGTGTAAGTTATTACCTCTCTTTTTAAAACTTATGTGTAGGTGTGTGAGCCTGCAAGAGTATATAAGCACTACATGTGTGCAGGAGCCTACAGAGGCAAAGAGAGGGTCCAATCCTCTGAAATTGTAGTAAAGGGTGGTGGTAAGCTGCCATGTTTGTGCCAGGAACTGAACCCTGGTCTTCTGCAAAAGTGGTAAGCTATCTTAACCACTGAGCCATCTCTCTAGCCCACCCTCCCCTTTCTTGATGATTCCACAGCTCAACAGCATTAATGGTGGTTCCAAATTGAATGAACTTGATTATCTATATATCTTTCTGTCCAATAAGAGTAAATTTTCTGAGGGTAGAGACTACTTTTTATCATTTATAGCATATCCATTGCTCAGGAAGTTGGTACTTGGCACAGAGTTGGTACTTAGAGAACATTTGTTGAAGGCTCGAGTGAGCAGTGACTGGGGAGTGCCTGGGCAGGTAAGTAACAAGCCAGGAAGCAGCCTTAACCAAATCAAATGTCAGAAAGCTTCGGGATGTTCTTTCCCCAGTGTTTGAAATGAAGTGGGCATAAAAACAGCTCAGTAACCAAGCATTGATTACAATGTCAGGTGGTAATAAAGAAGACATTCCTGTGATAACATCAAACTCAGGGTCATAGTGTCAGCATCGCTCTGGCTGAGGAGGTATCTAGCTGGTCACAAAGGCCAGCAGTCCTGGGGCTGCTCTGGAAACTGTTAGCTTCTCTACTTCCCTCTCAAAGGCCCCATGGTTGCCTCTGCAGTTCAGTTCATATGGAAGAGATTGAAACCCCAGGGAGCTGGGGTTTGTTGGTTTTGGTCCCGAAGCACTATGCTTCAGTGGTGAACTTACCCTGTTCTCTCCTGGCTGGCCAAACACACTTTGTGGAAAAGGAAACGGGAGTTTGGGCACAACTCTGGGCTTGAGTCCTGGCTACACCACACAGTAGTTATATAATCTCTGGCAAGTCACTAAAACCTAAGTTTCTTCACCCAGAAAATGGATTTCTCTCTCTTTTTTTTTTCTGGGCCATAAGCCTTGAGAGAACAGGTGGGCAGGTGAGCACTTTGTGAATGGAAAATAACCTGCCGTAGATAAACTTGCAGGCTTAGTAATCCTTCCAATGGTGTGCCATACCTTTCCAAAGGTGAATCTCAGGCCTTCCTCAGACTTGCCTGGAATATCTATGACCCAATTCTAGATATTCGGTAGCCTGGCTGGCCTAAAGTAAAAGGAAAGTCTTTTTCAGCCAAACCTCAGATAGCGGTTCTCAACCTGTAGGTAACAATCTCTAGGGGTGTGGAGAGGTGTTGCATATCAGATATCGTGTATATCAGATATTTACATTACACTTCATAACAGTAGAAACATTACAGTTATGGAGTAGAAATGAAATACTTTTATGGTTGGGGGTCACCACTACATGAGGAACTATATTAAAGGGTCAGGGCATTAAGAAGATTGAGAAGCACTGCCTTAGGTGGTTATTGGATAGGCAGCCACTGGGTATGTGAGTATTCTACTTCCCCGCTCTGCCCCCCTCCCCCACTCCTCCAGTGCTGGAGAAAGTGCTAAGGACTTCAACTCTCTAGAAGCCTGGGAGGCAGACACTAGTTTCAACAGATGATATGTCATATCACTCCTCGGAGCCTTCCTTGTTAAATAAGGGAAATACAACCTGGGCTGTAGCTCAATAGTCAGTGGTAGCATACAACTCAACTAGCAAGCACTGAGGCCTGAGTCCAGCTGCACAGCTGCAAGAGAAGAAGCGGGTGGGAAGGTGGGGATAATGAATACCCACCTTCCCGAATGGCCAAGTAGATCAAACCCTAGAGCATCAGTCAGATGTGTATGTCAACAGGAAGCACAGCCCTAGCCCCATCCCGTTGCTTTCTTCTTGGTTCTTCACTGAGCATGGTGCTCAGTTCCAATGCCCATTAACTCTTTCTGCATTCATCTAGGATGCAGTGCCAGCGTGTACTCACAGGTGACTCTGATCCCTAGCTACACTCCCTGGCCTTAGTACCACATACTAAGTCATACTTAGTGTCACAAACTAAGTACTTCAGTCAAAACTTGGAGAAGCCCCTTGTCTTCAGCTCCTCACTTGACAGGGTGTGTAGCACCAAAATACATATAGCACACACCATGAAATCTGTGTTTCTAGGTCCTGCCTATCTGAGCAAGTAGCCTGGCCATGAACAAAATCTTCGATTTTTTTCATCCTGAGACTCAAAAATCTACTTCCCACCCTTTAACCATGAGGCCTTCTTGGAAGCTTATCCTATCATATCCTCTTCTGGGCTTCAAAGCCAATACGTCAGTGGCCAGTGGGAGTTCAGGGCCTACACAGCAGGCTACCCTGGAGCTGGCATCATCCGTGAGCAGCAGATCCATGTCTCCTGGTCCACAGGGAGGTTGTGAGGCCCATGCATAGAGAAACAAGTCATTTACTGCCTTGTATGTGCCTTTGCCTTGCCTGGTCCCTAAATTCTGTGTTCCGGGTCTCTCTCTACACCTCAGTGGCTCCAGAGATCTGCCAAGAAGAACTAATTCCACAGAAACCCTAAAGTTTACTGGAAAAATTTACTCCACAATTTATCTTCAGGGTGATGTCTCCAGGTACCTCATGTTCAAGTTCTGGAAATAAAAATCAACAACTCACAGGTTCTTAGCTAAGCAGTATGGGCGGTAGAGCACCCTGTCCAGCTAGAGGCACAGCTATAGTGAGGGTGGAATGCCAGGCTTCCCCCAACCCCTGAACTCCCTCTACAAGTATGGGTTGGAAGTCAGGCTTTCAAACTTCTAGAACCTGGAAGAGGAGTCTTGTGAAAATGTCAACTTGGGCTAATGAGGCTCTCATTAGAAGACCTGGAGGTAGGACTTAGACTGAACTTGACAGTGTCCCTCAGATCTCAAACCCAAGGGTAAGGGAACTACAGTCCTTGTCACAATGTGATGGAACAAGGAGAGGTCCTTGACTTGCTGTCTTCAAGTTTGAGGTGGTCCAGCAAGATAAACCTATCCAGTAAGGCTGATCACACACAGGCACCTCCCTCCTGTCCTGCTCACCCTTCCCCCCACTTTTTCTCCACCAGTGCCTTGGGGTAGCTCTTCTATATTTCAGCTTACCCAAGGAAGCACTTCTCCTTGTCCAACTTATTGTCCTCCAAGCCCAGTAGTGCCACCTAGATCCCACTCTGCCCACCACTTGCTACAGACTCTGGTCCCATGCCTTGCCCTCTCTGGATTGTGATAGCATCATCTCTGCATGAGGATTGCTGCGGAGGAAATGGGCGAGGGGAAAACTAGGGAAAGCTGAACCCCATGCCTGTTCCTCCTTGTTTCCATCAAAACCACATAGGCGGATTCATTTAGTATTGAGTCAGGTGAGGGCAGGGAGTCTCCATCAAAGGAAACTTTAAAGCCCATAGACATGGTGATGTATGCTTTTAATTCCACCACTATGGAGAAAGAGACAGGAGGAGCTCTGTGACTTGAAGACCAGCCTGATCTACATAGTGAGTTCCAGTTCAGGCAGAGCTACAAGGTGAAACCATGTCTTAAAGTGGGCAGGGTGCTGGAAAGATGGCTGAGTGGCTTAAAGCACTCTCTGTCTCTCTCTGTCTCTGTCTCTGTCCCTCTCCTCCCTCCCTTCATCTTTCCCTCCCTCCCCCCAACCCCCGGTGTGTGTGTGTGTGTGTGTGTGATGTGTGTGGTTGAGGGTTTTTTTTTCATCTTTTTGCAGTTCAGACTTTCAGTTTATTAGTCATGTCTTTCCATAAATTTAACCAAGCAGACTGAGAAAATATGCAGTGATCATTAACAGACGAAAGGCAGTATTGATGAAAGTGTTCACATGTTTATAGAAGGTGACAAGGACACTGGCCCCATCGTGCCAGAGGTTTGTGCATTTCGTAGAAAAAGAGGAAAGTGGTCCACAGGCCTTTTCGCTAGCACTATTCCTTGTATGAAGAAGAGTATTGGTTCATTTTTTTTAAAAACAGGGTCTCACTATGGAGTTCAGAGTGGCCTCAGACTCTTGCATCCTCCTGCCTCAGCCTCTGGCTGCTGGAATTATAGCCCTGCATCACCATACCTGGCTTTAGATGTATTGCTCCTGTACTTGAGCCTCAGCTTCTGCTGACTTATTATTGAACCCAGCGTGTTTACAGTGATTCTTACCATTTCTAAAATCACATTTATTTATTTATTTATTTTTATTTACTTACTTATTTATGGAGTGGCGTGCCTGCGTGGCAGTCAGGGGGCAAATTACTATAGGCTCTCCCCTTCCACCATGTGATCATATGAGTTCTGGGGACTGAACTTGGCTAGACAGCAAGGGCTTTACCCACTGTTTCTATACCACTGATCTACTTAACAGTTTTGAGCACTAATAATGTCACAGGCACTTTTCGAATGCTAACCTGTACCCACTTCTTTGATCCTTTAATGCTTCTTTAAAGGAAATAGCCTTTAAAAACCCGGTTTTTTTTTTTTTTTTGTAAATTCAGTCACTGAGGCACTGAAAACTTTGGCAGTTTGTCCAAGGCCACTCAGTGTGAAGGAGGGCTGCAATTGGTACTCAGACACAAGTGGGTTGGGTTAACATAGGGCTTATTCTGGAAGCGAAGGGAGGCAACATGATGTGCTCCCATTGGTTGTTGGATTTTTCTGAGATAGACAGAGCCTAATTTCCCTGGACCATTTTCTCCAAATAGCCAGCATGGTGAAGCACTTTTTGTTGAAAGCAAAACAAAACAAAACAAAACAAAAACAAAGACCAGTTGACATCTTCAGAGTCTAGAAGAAAAGAAGCAACAGCAGCTGTGGTAGGGTCTTAGAAGGGATTGGATACCCACACAGAATAGGACTCTACAGATGTTCTCCTTTCAGCTTTTATTGACCTTGTCACTCCAGATCACCCCCACTCCCCCCCAGCTCCTTCTTGTTCCACTCTTTTTCTGGCCCCCATACCTTTTCTTTTCTTTTTCTCCTCCCTCCCCTTGCTCATAAGATTCATAACTTGCTAAACCCCCAACCCTCCTCTATTTCCACTTTTGGAGGCAATTTTGCAGCTGGTCCGACTGCTTGTCCTGATTGATGCTCCCTTCTCAGTGGCCACATTCATCTCTATTCCGGCCCCACCTACCTCCCCCAGGCTCGTTCCCTCAACTTTAACCTCACAGCCTACAGGTACATTGCGAGGCTTGCCCCTTCCCACTTCACCTAGCCTTCCAAGCTGCTCCATTGTCTTGACAAGTCCCTTATCTTTTCCAGGTCCCCTCAGTTTCCCCCATCTGTTTGTCAACTGTTAAAAAGGATCGATAGGAGGTTGGAATGCCTGACATTCTGCAGCTCTCTTCACCTCTCATTGCCAAAAGTTTTATATCTGTTTCATTTGGATACTAAATATTCTTCTCTGTATCTTTCTACTTCCTTATATGAATACACATTTCTTGGGGGGGCAGGCAATTTTGAAAGAATCCATTGAGAACAGAATCTGAGGAACTGGATGCTAAGAGGGCAGAAAGCGGAAACAAGGCTTGCAGAAATTTCAAAGAGATTGAAAGTGCTTGGGGACAAGGCCAGGCCAGTGCCCATTTGGTGAAGCAACAATATTTTACAAGCCAAGCAATTTTAGAAAACTGGTTCCCTCAGCTAGGTTTAGCTTCAAAGAAAGGTCAAGGACAGAGAGTCTGGAAATAGGCAGTAGCGAAGCATCAGCAGCTCTAGGTGTGTAGCACATAACCCAGAGGTGCTGTCCCACAGTGCCCAGCGTCACCAGCTGCCTGCTCTGCACAAGACTCGGGGGAGCCGGGGCACTGGGGACAGAGCTCCCTATGGGCTGAGGTTTCTATTTCAAAGGTGCAGAGACAACATGGAGATTAATAGAGAGCCCCTTGCAGTTCCTGAGATGCTTTCATCTGGTTTGCTTTTACAGCAACCCTGTGAGATAGTGAGATAGGAAGGTTACCCCATTTACAGATCAAAGAGGAGACTGAATTCACTCAAGTTGATTTGACAGCAAGGGCTAGCCAGACCTTAAGCCAGAGTGTTTTGACTCCAGAGCCAACACTGGAGTTGCTCATTCAAAACCCTCATGTCCCTGCTTTTATTTATTTTAAGGTAATGGAGACAGAACCCAGAGTTTCATACATGGTAGGCAAGCACTGTACTGCCGAGCTATATACTCAGTCTTTCTTTTTTTTTTCTCTTTTTTTACTTTTTTCTTCTTTTTGGCATTTTTCAGTTTGAGTCAGGGTCATATTAAATTGCTTAGGTAGCCTTAAAATTACAATCCTCTTGCCTCTGGCTTATTGGTTTGGGCCACCAGGATCAACAGACTTTTGTATTTCTTCATATATATAGTTTGTGTGTGTGTGTGTGTGTGTGTGTGTGTGTGGTGTATGCACACATGTGCCTACATGCTTACTTGCATGAACAAGTACTATAGTGCACGAGTGGAGGTCAGAGTACGACTTGCTGTTCTTGGTCCTCTTCTTCCACTATGTAGGCTCCCAAGGTGGAACTTAGGTTACTGGGCTTGCTGGTAAGTGTTCTTTACCTGCTGAGCCATCTCACTGGACAACTTTTATGCTTTCAATTACCCTGAAAACACACACACACACACACCACAGATGGGAATGGGGTGGAGAGACTGACTCTGTAACAGTGGCCAACTCCAGTAGTGGGTTGTGAAATTTAAACTATCTTCTATTTGATAGGCAGATACCCAGGTTTTAAATTTCAACCTGGAGATGGGTTGAAGAGATGGCTCAATGGTTAAAAAGATTTTTTTTTAACATGAAGCATGTATTTTACTTATTTTATATATGAAAGGAACTAGCTCAAACACAAGGCACATCACGAGCCATGTGCTACAGCAGATACACAGTATTCTGGGGATTTGGAAGAGGAAGGAGACAATATTTGCACTAGGCTCCCAAGAATGGCAAAGGTCTAAACAGACTAGAGTCTGCAAAGTGAGTCTGCAAGTTTGCCATTCTCCGTCCTCAGCAGTTGCTGACTTCTGAGACAGCAGACCAGCTGCAAAGGAATTCTTCCTGAACAATTAGGTGCACACAGTGTGTAGGATTTCCTGTTTCCTTTCCCTCCTTCATGTTATACTGTGGTACCTGTGGCAGAGCCCCAGGCTTGGGAAACACCTGCTTTGATCCATGTGCCCTTCAGTCTTCCCTGAACTGAACCAGTTCAGCTAAGACACAGACAGAAGGGATTACAGGGCCAGGCAAGGCCATTCCTCCAACTGCTTTTTGCCGTTTTCTACCAGGATTCGGTGTCATACTACCTGATGATCAGACTGATCACATTTTTGGTAAGTCAAGGACAAATCCCTTTCCAACTAAGGACCATAGAAACAATGTAGACACAAAACAACAACAAAAATTCCCCAAACAATAAACAAACAAAAAAACTTACCACCACCACCAACAAAAACTATAAGGACAACAACCAAACAAAAAACCATAGACTCCAATCTTCTCACTTTAATTATGAGGAAATGAGGACCCAGAGAAAACAAGGATCTGCCAAAAGTTAGAGGGTCTGTTAGGAGTGAAGCCAACACATCCTGCCTGGTTCTACTTTAGTCCCCAGGAAGGAGGCCTTTTCAAAGATTGGCAGACCTGAGACAGAAAGCACATCTGCTCTTTAGAGACCTGGTCACCAGGCATTTCTGATCCTGCCATCCATCTATCAGAAATTCCTCTCTGGCCTGCATGCTCTGGCCTCCCTGGAGTGGGGGTTGGGGCTCTGGAATCCTGATTCAACATAAGCAGTCTCTATCCCAGAGGCCTGGGGATTCATTCCTTGAGCCTCAGCAGATGCTTTTGGGATCTCAAGTCAGATTTCTGGATGGAAGGAAAACTCTCTCCTTAAAGCCTCTCTACTGCCTGAGTTAGTGACCATGGAAATCGAATCATCATTTGGTAATTATCATCATGCCTTGTCTGAGCAGTTTCATTCCCTCCTCACACTTAGATCCTATGGTCTAAAAGCAGAATATTGGGATCTCCATTTTCAAATGTAGAGAAATGCCAGGGGTAGTGCTACATGCCTTTATCCAAGTGCTCAGAAAGCTAAAACACAAAAAGCACTAGTTCAAGACCATGCTGAACTACATAATAAGCTCCAGATCAGCCTGGACCACAAATAAAAAAAAAAAAAAAAGAGAGAGAGAGAGAGAGAGAGAGAGAGAGAGAGAGAGCCAAGTCTCAAAGAGGCATTACAGGGATGACAGCAACAATTCAGAGGCAGAACTTTCTGACTTCTCTCGCCATTCTATAGTCATTTTTCTCTTTTTCTTTTTCTCCTTCTCTTCTTCCTTCCCTCCCTCCCTTCCTTTTTTTCTTTCTATTGCTTGATTTGTGTTAAGGACGATAGGTCATTGTAAAGGAGGAGAGAAAAACTGTGACAACACAGGAAGAGAAAGGAATCTCTCACTCTGGAGTCTGGTTGATATTGGCCAGGTGGGAATGAGGAATTCCAGCACAATTAACATCTGCTGTGAACATTGTCCACATAGAGGCAATATTTCTTTTAATACAGAATTATATATAATCTTAAAATGTAAAAATAGCAAGAAACTTAGCTTAAGGACTAAGCGTGTATAACCTGGAGCATGGTGTCACTCCTCTGGATACTTCCTGAGGACCACACAAGCAGGATCATTAATTTTTGTTGACAGTCAAGATCCCCTCACTCACTGCACTACCTTGTCCGGCAATTACTTTCTGCAGCAAAATCAAGGCTCCAGCTATTCCTATGCGACATGTACATCTATAGACACTTCAGGGGTGGCAGAGCTGATTTTCCTTGCAGGGTTATATATTTCTCTGAGACCCAAAGGCAGAACTACACTTCTACCCTAGAAGCTAGCTACAGACTATTCACGTTTGTCAGCCCAGAAGCCAGAACTATAAAAGACCTAGAAATCCTGGAATATTGGACATTTTTTTTCTATTTTTCTATCTTACCCTTTTGCATTGGCCTTCCTAGTATTTGCATAGGTAGGGGCACATGATAGTTCCCACTTCTCAGTGGTAGAGAATTGAGACAGCAAAGCCAGGCAAACTCACAGCAGCTCGTCAGGAGTGGTAAAGTGGTTATCCCAGGAAACAGCTGGGTAAGGCAAGGCACTTCTCTGCAGTGGGTTTGTAAAAACAAGAAGCTTGTATTTTGCAAAGCCTGGGCACTGTGTGTTGTTTTGTGTGTGTAATTCATGTCTGTTGCCTCTGGACTTTAATGGAAGGTTTTGAGTGAATGTCCTTTGGTTATCCTCAGAGAAGAGAGAAGTCCAACTCTTCCTTTAGCCATAGCACCACATAGAGCAGGCCATTGCCTGGGGGTCAGATGTGTCTTATACCAGTGGTGAGATCAAAGAATGACAGTTGTCAGTGAGGATGGGTTTAGAAAGGGCTGGAGAGTCCTCAACCTACTGCCCTACCCCTGCTTAAAAGTCTCCCTTTGACCTTTTTCTCTTTCCAAATCTTGAAGGGGCTCCCTGTTTTGTTTTAAATATGGAAGGCCATTCCCTTCCTCTGTGGAATGTATGCCCAGAACTAGCCTGTTCCAGGGACAAATGGGACGCAGGATTAGAAGCCTGTGTTCCCAGGAACCCCACTTCCTATGTTTTCATTTTTCTTCTCAAAAAATGCAAACCAAATCAACTCTTCCTGTTTCTGGATTTGGGATGTGGAAGGTCACACAGCAGGAACCTTCAGCAAACATTCAGAAAGGGACTGGGACAGCTGGCCCTGGGCTGCCCTGCACTGGGGGGAAAGGGGCTGTTTGAGTGGATTCAGACCTACGAGAAGAAGGGTGGAATGAGAAGCAACATTCAGGTTGGGACAAGACTCAAGTCTGCTTCTGACACCAGTTTGCCCTGCTTTTCCACAGCCATTGGGAAGCTAACTGGGAGAAGATCTTAGAGCCAAGACTCTTCACTCTGAGGAAGGACAGAGTCTCAGGAAAACATTGTTCAAGAGTAGGAACTTGTCCCTAGCTTGTCACTCATCTAGCTATCTATATGTTCTTCTCTAGTCACTTCCTTGCACTGAGATTTAAGTTCCCACCTTTAATGAGCACATTGGCCAACACAAGCAGTAAGATCCCTTCTACCTCAAACACCAGAAAAGTGTAAATGCCAATCATTAGTCACAAGGAAGAAGGAATGAATTCACTCTCATGAATCTCCAAGGGCTAAACACTGAATCGATAAGTAGAAATTGGTTTACACCCAATTCGGCCTCAATATTAATAATGTTCACTCGGCATAGAGTACTTGAAATCTTAACATTCAGAAAGGTGAGACATGGGAATTTTTGCAGACAGCTGCAAGCATGAAGCCCTCCAGGACTACATAGTGAGACGATCTCAAAACAGCACAGGGGGAGGAAGAGGAGAATGGAAACTTTGAACGGAGTATAAAATACCAAAGGCTTCACAATACCTAGAGAGTTTGGTCCGAGCCAAACTAGTCAAATAGCAGGAATGGTATGAAAAGGGGAGCCAGCTAGCATCTGAACACTAGGTTCAGCTATAATCTTTTGCTTCTATATGAAAAACTCAAGACTCCAAATTATATCTTCTGGAGACCTCCAATTTATAAAGCTGTAACTACTTGAACAAAGTGGGCATGGACTACCTCTCAGTTCTGTCCTCTCTTGTGGCTCCCAAGGATTCTCTGGGGTGTCTAGGGTTCCTTAGTACTTGCTGTGAGAAGTATTAACATGGCCCTTAAGGACTTTTTCTATCTTGAGATGTAGGGCAAGCTCCAAGTTGTAATAGCTTAGTGCAAATATATGTCACATGGATCTGCACCCCAAAGCCATGCCTTGAGATATTTTGCCGTCTGAAACCATGGGGCTTTCTGTTGATTTATAATAGATGGATTCAAAGCTGACATGACAAGGGAGAAAGTATAATAATTCACCAATCCTATTGGCAGAAGTTCTTTAGCTATACCATCAGAAAATTAAAGACACTCTGTGGCAGATTCACCATTTATGTGAAGTCCTCAGCTTAGATTTGGGATATGAGGGTCAGGCATGTAGACAATATACAAGAGCTCATAGTATACTAGATAGACGAGAGAATAAAAGCATATCAGACAAGGTAATGTGTTTATAATGGAAACAGGCAAGATGGAAATGACTAGATGGTGGCTTGACAAGCTGGCAAAGCTAAGGATAGAGTTCAGTGGAAGAGAAGTTGCCTACCATATGTGGCCATGGGTTTGATTCTCTGTACTATAAGTGAAATGAGGAAGAAGTATAAGGAGGAGGAAGAGGAGGAAGAGAAGAAAAAGAGGAGGAGAAAGACAAGAAGAAGATGATGATGATGAAGTAGTAGAAGAAGACAAAAAAGGAGGAGGAGGAAGAGGAGGAGGAGGAGGAGGAGGAAGAAGAAGAAGAAGAAGAAGAAGAAGAAGAAGAAGAAGAAGAAGAGAAGAAGACTGACACTTCTGACAAAGAAGAAGAAGGGAAAGTATACAAAAAGCTTGTGGTAGATAGAAGTTATGAAACAGTAGAATTCATCCATGCATGTGCTCCTACAGGTCCAGATGGAGAGCTGTGGCAGTGTGGACGGCAAAGAAGGGCAAATGTAGGAAGCATTACAAAGAAATCTCTTTGTAATGACTTAGTGGCTAAATGGTAGTAAGTAAGAAGGATGCCGGAGTCCAGGGGACACCCATAATCCTTGCTTGAGTGGCTGAGTGGCTACTAGTGCATTAACCAAGAAAGGGAGTCCGGGATGAGAAGGTTTCCTGATGCATAGTGAAAACTGTTATCTCTGGTGGTGAGTTTGAAGGGACCACATGCCCTTTTGTAACAATGTCTGACAGCACCTTCCAGATCCTTCTCTGACACTTCACCTGCAATTCCTGCTCCTCTCTATCGTCTAATCTTCTGGATTGGCTTGGGCTATGAAAATGGACAAGTATACACTGTGCCTCCATGCATTTGTCTGATTTGCATCTATAAGCCTGAGATGAGCTCTGGTTTGTCCTGTTGAAAATAAGAACTGGGAGGCTAGGCGTCATAGCACCTTTGGCCTCAAGCAGAGTACATAGGGTTCTACCCAGTTCTGGAAACACTTGCCACATCCTCCCTCCCCCCCAAATCTTGAAATTGCCCTTTCCACCAATCCTAACGCCTATTTCAGTTGACTCCTGCTTAATGCAGGATGGTACGGGGTGAGACATAGGAGAAAATGCAGCGTCAAATGCAGGAAACCCTGATGACTTCTTGGTTCAAACTTCTCATTGGATAGATGATGAAACTAAGGTTCAATAAAAGCAACGGACAGAGAAGGCGTTGACGGCAGAGATGGGACTAGATGCTCTGTCTTCTCAGCTCAAAGCCAGTGTCTGCCTTAGCTGTATTTACTTTAGATTATGGCTGAAAGATTTCCTGTCTCAAATGATAATCCGTTTCCAGATACCTTTCCAACTAAGTAGATGTTTATGATCTTCAAAGTTGCTGGAGAAAATATGTCAAAAGATAAGCAAGTCATGGTCTGCAAATGTTCTTTGCAAAATAGCAAATACGGAGTGGTTGAATCTATCAAGAATCAGTTATAAGATGATTTAGTTATTTTCAAACGAAGGAAGTGGCCTGGGTTCTGACGATGATGATGGTTTTCATATGCTTAGTATTTTAGTCTGCTGCCCTCCTGAGTTTGGGAGGTGACACCCAATAGTATCTTGGATTCATATATTTTAAATTAAGAATCTGTTTCTATTTTCTACCTTTTACATCCCCCCAAGAATTGGAGGAGTCGATTGATAGGCAGAATCCAGTACAGAAGACAAGCCTGCAGCCAGACTGGAGCCAGTCGGGTTGGAAATGGGAGCTCTGGTTACAGGCAAGTATTACCCCCCAGGTTGCTGCAACCATTTTGGCAGCAGCCTGGAGAGTGGCTCTGAATGGCTTTGGGCAACAAAGGAGCTTTGTGTAGTGGGAGCAAGGGGCCTCAGAGAGGATTTGGCACAGAGTGGTAGGAAGAAAGGCCCCGGCTCTCCTCATCTCTGCTTGCTGCTGGACAGGGGAGCTAATGGCTTCCATGGAAATGTGGAGTCTGCAGTGGAATGACTGGGCTTCAGAGCAACATATACCTTACTGGTGCTTTAGTGAAGAGTAATACATTGCACAGCTAGGAACACTTAGACCCAGAGAGGAGAAGGAAGAAGCCTAAAGTCACACAGCTGGCAAAGGACAAAGCCAAAACCAAAATAGAGATCGCCTGCCAGTCCACCCCTGCCCCATCCAGGTACAATCAAGTATTAGAGACTGGTTTGAATTATGGTTTATTTGGAGGAAGTGGGTTTCTGTTAGGTTCCAGAAATATATCCATCATAGAAACAATCCATGCTTCAAAACCATGGCGGGGGAACCTGAAGGAAGCAGGACCCTGATAGCAGGGGTCCTGGAAGGTCCACCTGAGTTGAAGTAAGCTGGACATTCCTCTCACTCTTTGCCAAGCTAAGATCTAGCAAGAGACCCCATGAACTTTCATACCATGTTTTCCTCTGCCCATAGAACAGAGAGAAATAGAACTGTCTCAGAGAAATCTCTGGTTAACTCATCTTAATAAGAAGATTATATGTACTAATCACAGGCAACTGCCAGATTTCAGGAGCTATCTTGGCTGAGTTTTGTTGTTGTTGTTGTTGGTTGGTTGGTTTTTTTGTTTGTTTGTTTTTGTTTTTGCCTCTAAAATGCCTCTGGCTGGTCCTCTCCTGTGCCCCTCTGTTCTGCAATGCTAGCATTCCATGGGCACGTGGTCGGTCGCACTGAGATTCCTAGAAGGAAGGAATCTGCCTTAAGGGTAGTTCCAGCAGAGGGGGCAGAGTCCAGACTAACTCCCAAACAACTGCTGACTCTACCACCCCCACATTTCCTGCCCCCACAGCTCTTCCTCTGACACCCTTTCCGCACGTCCCTCTCCCCACCCCCCATGGTACCCAGCAGCTCCCTTTTTGTAACACTGGTCACCTCTAAGAGGATTGCTCGGCAATTGAGAGACAGGAGCAGGAAGACATTTCGGTTTTGTAAAACTCCTGAATTTTGAAACACAAACACACTGTCTATTCAACAACAACAACAAAAAATAATAAAGTAAAGCAAGATTTTTCTGCTCCTTCTAGCAGTGAACTATCAGAAACAATCACTCCGTTCCCTACTTTGACACTTGTTTTTTTATACAGGCTCTCGCTCTGTAACTAGGGCAGCCTGGAAACCATCATCTTTGGGCCTTTGCCTCTGCTTCCTGAGTGCTGGGATTGCAGGTGTGAGCCACATGCATTTTACTGTTCCTGTGTCTAATCCTTGTGAAAAGACCATGCTCGTTTTCTCTGGCCTGCTTCACTTTTAGTATATGTGCTGCTGGTAAGCACAGCTTTGCCATCTGCAATGCACTATTCCTTGTGATCCATGTGAGTCTTGTGGAAGGAGTCCCATTATACTGATGTGGATAGCACTCTAAAGAGGAAGAAATTGGCTGGGACTCACACAATGAGCTCTGAAAGGAACTCTGGGCTAGCGCCTTGCTGCTGCAATTACCACATTCATACAAACTCATAATTGCTGCTAACTTGTCCTTGATTTGGCCTGAGAACATGCCCTCCAATAGACATTTTTTTTCAAACTTGAACCCAAACCAATAGAAGGAAGAGCAGTCCTATCTTTGCTTCATAGATGGCAACCTCTCCTGCCACCCTCTAAGAGATATTCCTCTCTCCTCTGGAAGCCACAAAGTACTCATCCTTCCAGGGCTTAGCACAAGCATTCCAATTTTGTACAGATATTCTTTTTTTAGCTCAGTATGTACACATGGATGATCTTGAACTCTGATCCCCTTCTTTCTGGTCTGCTCTACCACACTCCATTTTTGCTGTTCTGCATATTGAACCCAGAGTTTCAATGCATGTTCGTTAAGTAGTCTACCAACTAAGCTGTATCTCTGGCTCCCCTGGCACAGATATTCCTAATGAGACAACTTAGCAGCTGTAAGTGCATTTGTCTGGGATGAGGGGGGTCACTGTTTCAGGGCCCATGGGGTTTCTTTTAGCCCATGCAGCTGGTGTCTGGGAAATGGAGAAGTTTGTCATTCTCCTAGTATGGGCAGCACCCAGAACTTATGCTCCCAGAGGTCCCTGGTACAGAGAAGGAACTGTGCTCAGCAAGAAGTCCTGGAATGATGATGAGGCCTTGAGACGCAGATGCATGCTGTGTGCTTGTCAAAGCAATGCTTCTTCAAAATAGGTCTCTCCCATCTGCTGTCATAGCAATGCAAATAAACACCTCGCCCTGCAGTGAAGTTCTTCTTTTTAGAAGCTACCACCCAAGAACTCTGGGTTCCTCAAGTGGAAACATCCTTGGGAAGTCACCAAATGCCCCCTGACTTCTGGGAAGACTGCACCTAAAGCAGTTCCAGCTGTCTTGGAAGGTCCTTGACAGCAGAGTTCCTATTGTCCCTCCTAACACCTTCACAGAGGGCCTCACCTCAGCCTTTAGCATCGCTGATGACTCGCTGGCTCAGCGACCACCCCCAGCCCTAGTGCCACCTAGGAATGACGCTCATTCAACTCCTGGGCTCCTCCAGATAAAAAAAGATAAGTGAATGACAATGGCTAAGACCCCTTGATCTCGCCAAAGCCTGGCCTACGGTACAAGTTCCGGCAGTGACTGCAAACCCTTTCCTGGCTAGCAACCTACTTTCTCTTGTTTGCCAAAGCAGCCTCTCTAGACAGCTCCATTCTCTTCAGCACAGTGAAGATGCTTGCAGACTACCAAGGCTGATTCACATCCAAGTCAACACCAGGGGACAGAAGGAAGATAGGAGGTCAGACTCAAAGAAACTTGTCAGAGAGCAGAGGGACTTATTTAACTACACCTGTCCCCTTCATCTAACGAGTCCTGGAGCCCATCTCATCTTGGAATCCTTTCAAACACAGCAAGTATTGGCATGTCATGGACATGAACCCAGAATATCAAGCCTCCTTTCTCCCTCCACTTCCCCGTGCCCCTTTCCTGATGCCTTGTCCGTCCATAGTACACACGCCAGTGGGAAGAAAGCAGCTGGAACAAGGGAAGCACATGGGTGGCTGCCACGTGCTGATAGCTCTGGAGGGAAATCCTCCCCTGGCTCACAGACAAGAGCCAGACCCTCATCTGAGAAATAAAGAGGCACTGCCCATAAGCGAGAGCCAAAAAGCAGGGTGGGAAGGAGCCAGGGTGTGCCCGGGAGGCAGACAGAGAAACTGTCTCCAGCTTTGCCACTCAGCCACTGCCTCCATTCCTTGAGATGATCAGCTCGCCCTTACAGATCATGAGGGGACTTTATCTCCTGGGAAGTCATTTGTGAGGTGCGTCTTGCATACTCACCAACATTCTTCCTCCCTGGCAGCAACGGGAAGCACTGCAAAGGAAACAGAGAAAACATAATGGCACCGTGGAGAGAACGTATCAAAATTGAAAAGGGGTCAGTAAAATGGCTAAGCTGGTAAAGGTACTTGTTCCCAAGCCTGATAACCTGAGCTTAATTCCAAGAACCGTCATGATAGAAGGAAAGAACTGATTCCCGCAGATTGTCCTCTGATCTTCATATCTGTGACACGGCAAGCACACACTATACCCACACAAGAAATAAACATATACTAAAAACTGAAAGGGATCTTTAAAACCAGCAAATTCAATCTACCCATTTCATGGACGGAACTATTGAGGCCTATAGAAGAGAAGGATTAAGTAAGAAGAAAATTGGAGCTTACAGTCACAGACTCCTAACTACCTACTTCATACTACTTCCCTCTATTCAACTGGTTACTTCTGGTTCCCTTTTGTCTTACAGAAAAGAGAGTGCCCCCAAGTAGCTCACAATATAGTTTCAATGCCTGACAATACAGACTGTCAGAGAATTAGTAAGCATCACAGCCTGCACAGATGTTTGGCTCTGTGCAGGCTAGAAGTAAGGTTCTTTAGTGGAAATAGCAGTATTTAGAACTAGAAAGCCCAAGTTGAGGACAGCCTTCTTTTTCTGATTATATGTGACACTGAACAACAGTCATAATCACTTGATTCTCAGTTTCTACATACTCAGGAGTAGGAAGGTAAAAAATCCTGACCTCACAGGCTCTGTGAAAAAAATGTATATAACAATGGTTTTTCAGTATCTTAAAAATACTTTGTGAATTCAATCGGCAAATATCTACAGAACACCATGCTAGGTGTTAAGAGTATAACAACCCTCTAGACAAATAAGGTCCTTATGGCAGACACTTCTTAGTGGGAAGTGACAATCAATAAACAAAGAAACAAAAACCTGTCAGGCATCACAAGACTCAAGGAGAAATCTTGAGTTACAAAGTGACAGGAAGAGTGATTAGGAAGTGGACACAGCAGGTCCCTCCCAGGAGCTGAACTTTAAAAGTGACCTGTTCAGTGAAGATGAGGAGAGATCTATAGGAAGATCTGATATATGATATTCCAGGAAAAATCTGAATCGAGACGGGGTGGGTAACAGCCAAAAGTCTTCAGGGCTTTGGAATCCAGCAAGAGGATCTTGGCTTTGTTGGGAAGTACAAGTAGGCAGCCATTGGGAGCAAAGAGTGCAATGATAAGACAGATCTCAACCTTAAAAGGGTCATTTGGCCTGC
Source organism: Mastomys natalensis (assembly GCA_021653895.1). Lineage (NCBI taxonomy): Eukaryota > Metazoa > Chordata > Mammalia > Rodentia > Muridae > Mastomys > Mastomys natalensis. The sequence continues at coordinate 114,946 of JAJTUV010002326.1, forward strand.
TGTGCAAGGAGGGTTGCGATGCTGTAATGGAATCAGAGAAGGCTTGTGTGTGTTTTCAGGCAAACAATGTTAGAAGCTTGGACTAAAATGATACAATCAAGCTGTTAGGGGAAGAAAAAAGGAAAGAAGGAAGGGAGGAAGAGAGGAAGGGAGGGAGGGAGAGTGGGAGGGGGAGGGAGGGAGGAAGGATCTATTTCTTAGAGATAGTATCTTGCTTGTTTGCAACTTGAAATCAGTCAAAACATTATCAGCAAAGGGGCTGTCTGAATAGGTACCATGTCTCTTACTCACAGGACAATAATGACCACATCTGGTACAGACACTTAGTCCCAATGACTCCTAACCTTAGGAATATTTATCTCCAACCTAGAGCACCCTAGAAGAGCTACAAGCCAAGTCTGTCCTCAAAGAACACATTTGTCCAGAAGAAAAAGAAGGAATTGGAAAGCATATTTACTTTATTGTTCTTTTATGACCTCTAAAAATGTTAATGAGATAGACAGAAAGTTCTAGAATCAGAGAAGTGTGCTCAGAGAGAGTCGGATATGAAAGTCCCCTGAAAAAGCTACAATGTGGAACTATGAGCGAGCGAGTCAATATAATTCTCACTGGTGGACAAAGGGGATATAAGAAAGAGAAGGGCAAATGAGTAGAAGAAAAGGACAAAGAAGGGGCCCATGAGGTCCTATAGATGACAATTCTGGGAAATTAGGAAATGAGCTAACAGTTGGGACAGCTACTCTGCAGTCCTGTTCTAGTCACATGGAACTCCTTCTATCCTATCCTACTACCATCCAATTCATCATGAGTATAAAAAATTCAAGTTTGTTCAAAAGAAAATTAGAAGAGAACCTGGTGGCATGGGCCTATAAAACTAGAGATTCAGGAGGCCAAGGCAAGAGCACAAATCCAGGGTCCACTTGTGCTACAGAGTGAATCAAGACTAGCCTGAGCTATGTAGTGAGACCCTCTCCCAAAATAAAAAGTTGAAAAGAGGGCTTGGGATACAGTGTTCTCCCTCGCCCCCCAGCACCCCTCCCCATCTCTCAGACTCGGTCTTATATAATCCAGGCTGGTTTCAAATTCAAGGGTTCTTCTACCTTCACTAAGGAATTGCCACATCTACTCCCACTTTAATTTTGCCATCAGTCCTGATGTTTATCTGTTAAATCCTTGTACGAGAAGATGGAGTATGACCCCCTGCATGCTGGTACAGTGGTACTTCTTGTCTCCTGCTTGCTGAACATATTGCTGCAAGATCTGGGAGTTCTGAACCCAAGAGCCATAAGGGCAACATCAAGAAAACAAGGTCACTCTGAGCTGAAGTGGTGGTGGACACCTGGAACTCCAGCAATCTAGAGATTGAAGTAGGAGAATTGTAAGCTCAAGGCCAGCCTGGATATACAGTAAGACCCTAAGAAAAAAGATGCCGATAGAGGAGGAGGAGAAGAGGAGGAAGAAGAGGAGGAGGCAAAGAGTACCAGTGATTTTATTTATATTGTGTTTATTCATTCCCTCATTCATTTCCTAGATATCTCCTCAGGAGTAGGGCCTATGCTAGGAACTCAGGAACTGAAACAAATCAGACAGGTTCCTTCCCTGCCTGTGAATCCAAGATACATGTGGAAGCTGTCATATGTTCAACTCTTATCAACCCCACTGCAGAAAGCTTTCTGGACTGAGCAGAGGGAGTCGTTTGGGAGATGGGGAGTAGGAGGATACTTTGTTATGAAGCCCTTCTCAAAGCACTTGGATCAGGTCTTCAAGGCAGACAAAGGGGCAAAAAATTATGACAATCAAAGGGTAGAGCATAGAAGAGGCAAGAAGGGGTCCAAACAGGTTCTTTGAGAAATTGGAACTGCCTGTAGTCTGGCTGAGAGTAGAGTATCAGATACAACCAGATCAGCAGATAGGCCCCAGATTATGAAGGCTATGTCAGCCTGGAAGACCACTGAAAGGGCCTAAACAAAGAAGGAACACAGTTAGATTCAAGCTGTAACTTGCAGTTGTTATTTGGTTGGTTTGATCTTGTTTTTGCTGTTGTTGCTGCTGCTGCTGTTGTTTGTTTGGTTAGTCGGTTGGTTTGGTTTGTTGTTGGTTGTTACTATAGTCTTAGATGGGGTGTTACTTCATGGCCCAGACTGTCCTGGAACTCACTATATGATTCTAGTTAGCCTAAAATGTAAGCCAATCCTCTTCCTTCAATGACCTAAGTTCTGAGATTACAGGCAAGAACAACTATGGGCTGTTCACTGTTTTTGAGTTATTTTGTATTTGTTGGTTTGTATCCTGGGGATTGACCCTAGGGCCTCATGCACGCTTGGCAAGTGATTTACTAGTGAATTACACCCCAGCCCATAGATTCATGTTTCAGAATGTTACCCTAGACCTGGGCTTCTCAACATATGAAGGGGTCACATATCAGATATCCTGCATATCAGATACTTACACTATGATTCATAACAGTAGCAAAATTACAGTTGTAAAGTAGCAACAAAAATAAAGTAATGGTTGAGGTCACCACATCACGAGGGTCACGACATTAGGAAGGTTGACAACCACTGCTCTAGATGTTGAGTGAGGATAGCCAGACACAGAGATTAGAGGAGTAGTAAGGCTCAAGATTGGGCAAAGACCTTTGGAATAGGAATGGGGGACCAATAAATAAATAGGCTATTCACATGGTAGAAGCCAGATAAAGGACAGAGGATGAGAAAATGGAAAGAAAAAAGATTTCTGGATGACATCTAGGTATCTGGCCTGCCAACTGGATGGATGCTGGCATAAAATCAGAAACAGAGTAAAAGGCTTGATCCAGGCAATGAGACAGTGGGATCCAGAACTCTCACACATATGGGTAGAACCAAGCCCCCTGCCCCTAACATCCTCTCTGCCCGGCCTACAGGCTCTCAACAGTCCTTGACCTGCTATCTGAAGAGAGACTTGGAAAGCCATTTCTCCTTTCCTTGCCTGTTTTCTTGGCTTCATGCTCCACCTTTGTTGTCCTGCCATCCCGTCACCCCTGATCAACCCTGTGCTGTAGACCCAGGCCTCAGGCCACAGTCATGAGAGCACGTTCTTCACATTCCAGCCTCCTCCAGTCCTCTCAGCTTGGCCACACAGAACCCTATTCATGGTCTGGCCCTCCTTTCTTCACACTGGGACTTGACCACCCACCCCCAGGCCCAACTCAGTTTTTGCCAACACAGACTATGGTTACTGTGAAAAGCAAGCTCCCCTGACCCCTCTAGAGCTGAACATTCAGGCTCCCAAAGTCTTTCAACTAGTAGGTAGGTATATGAATTTCACAACCTATATGTGCACACATACGTGTGTGTGTGTGTGTGTGTGTGTGTGTGTGTGTGCTGTTTAGTGTACTCATTAAACTTGCTAAGGCTACAGTGGGTGCTGGATTGGGCCAGCCTCTCAGTGGGCATGAGCAGCTGGGATGTGGGCTGGGTCCTTAGAGAAGCTTGAAGCTTAGTATGGCAACAGCTTGATAAGTGGAGGACGACATGTTGGCTAGGGCTAGACTGAGCTTGTCACTAAGTCCTACATTGGAACACCTCTGTCATGGTTCCACTTTTAAACCCTATGCCAGTGTCCTGGGAACATGCACTAGTGTTCAGTATATGTCTGCTGATGGTAGAAGATAGAACCCTCTGTCCTAAAAAGGCAGTGGAGAGCTAATTTTAAGGACCCAGGCAGTCTAGACTTCACTTGCCCTTATGATAGGTCCCTAGCAATTCTTATCCTTATACATAACAGAAGAGGAAAGAACAACCCTAGTTGGTTGAGAGCAATAGAAGAAATACTTCTAGATTGCTTTTGTAGAGCTCCTTCTGAGACAACCCTGCCCGTTTTTTGAGACAGGGTCTCTCATAGCCCAGGCTAGCTTAGAAGTCACTGTATAGCTAAGGATGACATTGGACTCCAGACCCTCCTTGGGTACTGTAAATTACAGGTGTGTGTCACCATATCTGGTTATATATCACACTCTGGATGGAATACAGAGCTTCAAGCATGCTAGCCAAGCACTTTCTCAGCTGAGTTACATCCTAAGGCCCCTCAAGTCTTCTCCCAGCTCCCTCTACTGTATTGCCTTAGCAGGCTAACAGCCAAACTGGAAGAGAGTAAGAGAGAAGCTACAAGCCCCAGGGGTTCCCTAGATAATCTCAGGAATGTCCTGTCCCAAAGATTTGACTTTCCCACCAGTCAACACAGATGCTCCTTCCTGCCAAAAGCTTGGGAATCTTTTTAGGAAGAGCAGAGCCTTATCTCCAGGCTCCGAACTAGTGTGACCAGAGGCGGGAGGAAAGAGTTGGGGATTAGAAGACTAGGAGACTGTTTAAACAACTCACTTCCTGAAATACAAGGTGACAGCATCAGTGTTTGCTATCATTCTTTTGCTTCCACAAGATGCCTTCAGCAATAGGCTTTCCAAAGTCAGAGGCAGAAAGAAATGGCAGCTGTATAAGTCTCCCTTATTTTACAAGAGAGACAAATGAGAACCCAAGCCATGGGCTCAAGAACATGGAGAGTAGTACATCTTCTATCTTCATATCGATCCATATTTACTGAGCACCAACTACATGGCAGGTTTTTTTCACATATGGCATTCCTGCAAGTTGATAGTGAAGTGTCTATTCTTCCCTGCAGTGTAGGTAAGGAAACTAGGGCACAGAGCAAGAGGCAGAGGGGGAACCGGATGTACTGCTTCCAGTTACTTCATTGTCCCACCACAGCTACTTTTCCCCTCCAGCTCCCTGAGTGATCCAACTCAGGGCAGAGGAAAAGCCAGAGAAGGTTTGCCTCTGACCATTTCCAGGGCATCAACTCCATTCTCCCAGTGCATGACTTCCTTCTTTCCTTACCTTGGCAGCCCCAGCCTCAGAAGTACCCACTGGCCTGGCCCATATGCTTCCTGGCGTCAGGAGCACAGGTGCACACCAAATGGTTGAACAGAGATGGGGTTGAAGAACGCCCCTTCCCTACCCCCCTGGGAACCCTCTGCCTCCAAACCCCAGTACAGGCCATCTGGGCTGCTGATCCTTGTTATTTTTACCACTGACTTGGAAACATAAGCCAAACTCTGGCTTCCATAGCTTCCTGGGTCTCCAGCCGTTCTCAGGCCCTAGAGCCTGCTGGAAGGAACAGTCCCCAGTGTAGGCTTTTTCCCCTGAGCCCGAGCTCCTTTTCTCTCTCCCTAGGGAACTTGAGAGGAAATCACTGACATTTTGGGAGCAGTATTTTCTATTTCATTTGTGGTGGTGTGGTGATGGTGGTGGTGTGGTGGTGGTGGTGGTGTGTGTGTGTATCAGAGTAGGAAGGACTCAATAACCAACCCAACCTTCAAATTTTGTAGGCAGAGAAACAGGCTTAGATTCCTTAAAACCACAGTAGACAGGGTAATTGTTATGATCCATCGAGCTAATAGACAGGGAGGACATGGAATACTATGCAGCCCATGCTGTGTACTTTATAAGTACTAATGAGCAGTGGTTGGAATCTTCTTTAGTTTTTTAGTCTATAGCAGCCTCCATTTCTCCCCCCAAAAAACCTAGTGTTGGGTGCATCCCCAGCAGCCATCCACACTTCACACATTTTGGCACCAATGAAGATGAGGGCAAAGGTGTGGGTCAAAGAGGTGAAAGCGTTAGGGACGTGTCTTCTCACTCTAAACACCCGGTCTTTTTCACTATATCAGGAACATCAAAGTAGAACTTCCACGCGGAAGTTTCAAGGTCTCAGGTTGAAGGTATAGCTCAGTGGCAGAGCATGTGTCTAGTTTGTAAAAGGCCTTGAATTCCATACCCACCACCAATACAACTTTATCAATGGCTCTGGTTCTTATATATCAACACCCCCTCCCCTCCCCATTCACTCCCAGTCCCTAGACCCAGGAAAAAAACCTGAATCTCTGCCTCCTTCTTCTCCTGTTTCCCTGGAGATTTTCTTGTCCTTTTCATCAATAGACCAAAACTTGAGATTTAGATCCATGTGCCAGGCTCCTATTTATAGGTTTCTTGGCAATTCCATGAAGGAAGTGTCTGGCTCAAGAAGAGCCTTTGGCCTAAATACAGCAGTTGTCCATTGCTTTTTTCCCCTACCCAGTTGTCTCCCATTCTATGCTAAAGAGTTTTTTCCCAGAAAGCTTCACAGAGTACCTGAAAACTAAACCACAGCTCCTCTTGAACTCCATCTAGACCAGTAAGTTTCCCACCACTTATTTGCTTGCTTCAGTCCATGGTCCCTTGACTCACAAATCATTGGCTTATGTCAGCATCTAGTTGACTTGCCATAAACCATGTGGAGACAACCCCCACAGTATGGATTGTTCACACAAGAGTTGAGAGCCAACACTCACTAGTTACCTCATTAATAGTTGACTTGGCTGAAGAATTCTGCACAGAGAGCCCACGAGTTGAATCCTCTATCTGTAAGACAGATGGCTTAGCTCTGCTCTTTTAAAGCATTTTTCTTGTGACCTGAGTGTCTATGTCATAATTTCTTTGGCTCCAATAATTGAGAGTTAGTCACCTCTGCATATACGTAGCTCTAATGTACACATACGCACATTACCAGAAAGTGGTTAATTATCCTGTGGAATGTAGAGATAGGATCCAGAAGTCTGAAGTCCTTTCCTAGCTCTGGGAGTTTGTATACATTTGTGTATACTCAAATTCTTCACATTCTCCTTGCCCCTCTCCCAACCAATACACAGTGCATGTGATAGCTATCTTGTTTGTATAGATAAGGGCAAAGAATGGAAAACACAAGGGTTTCCTGGAGGGTCGGTGTAGAAATCCTGAAGCATTGTCACCCTTACACTCCATATCCTGCTGGGGCAATTTGCAGCAGAATGAGATGCTATGAGTTGACATAGGGACAAAGAAGATCTGCCCCTATGCACATTCCATTCACACATACACAGTGCACATATGTTTATCTGTGATGACAACCCTCACTCACCCACTAGGAGTCTGTAGTAGTTCAAGAAATCCTGGGTAGAGAAGTCTCTAGTACCCTGGGAAATTTCATAGACATTAACCAGCCAGCTGTAGTCTAACATGGGTCATATGAGCAAGCACATATGAGAAATGCATGCTCACCTCATGTGCATGTAGGTATGTGCACGAATGTGAGACTGTGTGGTGAGTGGGAAATCTCACTGTCACAGAAACAAATGTTTGAGGAGCTATGTGGAGCTGGTTGCTGAGTACAAACCTATCCCAGGACTTAAAGTCTCAAGCAGGCAAATTATCCTGAATTCAAGGCCATCCTGGGCTACATAGTGAGACCTAGTGTTGAAAGAGCAAATAAAAGAAAAACAAAAAGAGCAGCCATGTAGAAGTCCCATATGTGTTTACAAGAGAGGGAGCTTGAGACTAAGCATATGGGTGAATTGGGGAGAGCCCTATACACACATGCTCAGTGCAGGAATACGATGCAAGACTTCAGTACATGAATATAGTAACTGGGGCAAGGCATGCTGAGCCCTGTTGGCTGACACCTGGCTGGTTAACTTCTCTGAGTCTTCCCAGTGTACTAGAGACTTCGCTACCCACGATTTCTTCAACTACTACAGACTCCTGGTGGGTAAGAGATGGTTGTCATCATACATGTGCACTAGGTATGTGTGAGTGCAATGTGCATTGTCGATATACCCACCTAGCACCACTGTTAGATTTCACCATATTTAATCTGCATTTGAATTTTGTAACACACCTCCCTGCTCCCCAGGCCCCATTTTCCTAGTGAGTAGTTTGGTGGGGGAAATAGGTGACTTCTAAGAGTCTTTCTATATCTGATACTAGGCAGTTATATACTTAAGATTTAAGAGGAAGGAAAGGAGGGACAATAGGGTAATGTAACTCTCTCAAAAGTCACCCAGAGGTGACGACAGAGATGGAACTCTACTTTTCAGAGAGGTATCCTCTAGGAACTGGTATGCTCAACTTAAACAGGAAGGGGAGTCATAGCCATGCTTATTATGGACACAGTACCAAGGTAGATTCTGGGAGAGAGCGAAAGATCACATCAAAGAATCAAAGAAATGCTAGCCCAACCATATGGAGGGAGGGTCTTAAGCATGCTTGATGGTACAGAGAGGTGGCCAAGCTACCTTCTCAGCCCTGCTGACTCCAGGGAAGACATATTAGGAACTGTGTATTGGGCTCATTTCACACCCCAATGCCTTTGCTTAGGATATCCCTAAATTAGAGAAACTAAAAACAATTCTAAGGCCTAGATTGGCCTCTTGCACCTTTGTAGTATCCTCTGTTTCTGGGTTGTCAGCCTCAGTTCCTAAATTAGTCATTCCTGTCCCTAGACCAAGGCAGGGTCAAAGTAGAGAGCAGAGAGATAATGGTGACAAAGGATTAGACAAGATCTGAGATCCAATTCTCACTCTCCAAACACAGAACAAACCCTGCCCTTTGCTGGTTTATCACACCCAGTATGCTGCTTGGAAATCTGGTTTTAGCAGAACAAGCTCACGGGATGCTTATAGTTTCTTTGAGCTGTCAACATAGGCAATATACCTCTACAGGCCTGTAGGCTGTGGCTCACAAAGGTCATGCTCAAAGGTACATAGCTAAAATACATACACAAAGGTTTGTGGTGGAACTTAAACCCAGTTTGTCTGCTTTCCTCCTCCATTCTCATGGGGTACAAAGTTATTGAAACTTGGTTTCCTTATCAGGGCCCCAAGAAGGCAGACCTAGATGATCTGACAGTTTTATTCAGCTACAGCAGGCTCTGAACAACTTTTGGGCAGTTTTTTCCACAGTTGTGTAACTGTTCCTGGGAGGCTTGGCTCAGAAAGGGAGGGTAACTCAGAACAGCACCTTCCTTTGAGAAGACTTATAGGTTCAGAGCATCCAGCCTTTGACTGGGGACTTAAAAATGACAGCATTAGAAAAGGGGACAAGAGGTCCAAGTTAAATATGTCTGGCAAGCTGCCTTTTAGCTCCAGGATCTAATGATATATCATTTTGTATCTCTTAAAGATCACATATGACCACAGGACTTCTGCATTTCTGACCCCCCCCTTGTGTGTGTGTGTGTGTGTGTGTGTATGTGTGTGTGTGTGCGCGCGCGCGGCGCGCGCGCGCATGCGTGTGCACATGTGACCTTACTCTACATAACTTTGTGGATATGCCTGGATCTATATATCTTTATACATGTGCTTGGAAGGGTATGTTTGTGTACCTACATCAATGGTTCTCAACCTTCCTAACGCTGCCACCCTTTAATACAGTTCCTCATGTTGTCGTGATCTCCAACCATAAAATTATTTTTGTTATTTCCTAACTGTAATTATGCTAGTGTTATGAATCATAATGTAAATATCTATGTTTTCTGATGGTCTTAGGCGACCCCTGTAAAAGGGTCATTAGACGACCCCCAAAGGAGTTGTGACCCACAGGTTGAGAACTGCTGATCTACATACTTGTGTATGTTGTGTATGTGTATTATCTGTGTATGCACCTACATGTGTGTGTGTTTGTATGTATCTATACTTAAATGATATGTCTAAGTGTGTATGGCTGAATGTATACAAATGCACATGTATGTTTTGTGTTCACGGGCATATCCATGTATGGAATCATAGATGTTTCTTGTACATGGGATGGAGATCTCTGACCTTCTCTTTTAATTTCTCTAGTCCAGTGGCTCCTAAGAAACTGTCGTGAATCAGGAGGGCTTGAAGAGCACTTGGGCAAATGAGTACAAAGGATGTAATGTAAGTTCGTGTCAAGCACTAGCATAGTCCATTGATGGATAGTAGATGGAAACATCTCAGGCATCAAACACCAAAGTCCCTTTCCGTTCCGCTCCTTTATTGTCTTCATTCTACCCAACTCTTCAGCCACTCTTCCCTGTCCATATCCAGCACCATGGCCATTGCAGTTCTCACCATCCTGACCCCTCCCTCCGCTTGGCCCTTCCACATCACTCTCACCTGCTCTGCTGTCAGAGTGCTTCTCCTGAACCCACCCATTTAATTATATGCCCACTTTCTTAAAATTGACTCCCCAGGCCCCTAGACATCAAAATTTCATGGTAAGGAGACTGAATTTTTTTTAAAAATATGTTTTAAATTTGATGAAAAACAGACACTGAAACTTTTCTCAGTCTTCTTTTGTAAAAGAAATATCATCTGAACCCTAAACCCATAGGAAAGACTCAATCATTTCCAAATAAAGACTAGTTCATTGAGTTGAATTACTTTGTATTCACAAAAACCGCACATTGTCCTTGCTTTTCTTCAATTCTACCATAGATAAGCACACTAAAAAATCCCCAGTAAAAGGAGACCATTAGCCCCCAGATCACTTTCAAACCCTTTGAGAGGTAGCCCTATTTCCTACTCTCTGTGCCCCTCTCTTCCAACGAGTCACCATGAAATATTCCCCTACCCTCAGCCCACCGACCATGCGCCAACTTCCAGACCTGGCACCCTCTGCCAGTTCTTGCTCATGTAGTTCCTTCTGTCAGGCATGCCTGGAATCTCCTGACCCTCTTTGTGGCCTGACAAACTCTTCTCTTCCTTCCACCCTCAGGCTCAACCCAGAGGTGACCTCCTGTGAAATCTTTCCATGTCCTCCTGAATGGAATGGGGGTTCCCTTCCTAAGAGCCCCAGCAAGTCTTCCATCCTATCTTACAGTTGGCCTAGTTGCTCCAAAGTCTTCCAGGAGACTGTACTTTGAGGAGCTATGTCATATCAAGAAAAGCATAGACGTTAGCGTCCAGACTCCCAACAGAGCCTGTCATAGCTGAGTGATGTTGTATCACTTAGCCATTTACAGTATCTGTTCCACAACTATCAAAGAAAGAAATTACTGGACAGTGGTAAGGATCACCCGGGTCTAGTGCACACAGATACTAAATACATGTTAGTGTCTTGGTTCCTGAGAACAGAAATTGTATCCCACATTCCCATAGAGTCTGTTGTATTCCCATATTTCCCATGACCAGGATGGAACAGGCCTTCACCTACTATCTAGTGCCTGGCTGGCAGGCTATGTAGTCTAGTGCTTGGCATGTAATGAGGGTTTGATGAACGTCTGTCAATTGTCTCATTTTCTCTTGAAGGATACAAGACATACCTTTTCTGTCTTATGTAGCTCCCTGGTACCTAGTGCACAGTAGATGCCTGTTTGCTACATGTTGATGGATTTCAATAATAGTAATAATAATAATAATAATAATAATAATGCACACCATTACTTGTGTGAATGTCACATGCCAGGCATCATGCTAACACCTCACACTTAGCTCTTTATGTATGCAAATATTTTACTATGGAAACAGTAACAGCATCTTCCTTATCCTCCGAGTTAGTTTTACTATCTTCATTCTAAAGCTGGAAAACTAAAGCTCAAAGAAGTCAAGTATTTATCTCTGTGCAGGCTTGGGAAGTCAAGACAACTAGATTACTTGTAAAAGTTCGGAGACTCAGTCAAGTGGCAAAGGGCAGGGGTTGAATCTAGCCTTATCTGGCTGCAAGAGCTAAGCCTATTTCAGAAGCTGGCCAGGCCTTCCCAGTCATCCTGCAATGGGCTCTGCTGCCCGGCCTTCCCCCATGAACAGGGGGCCTTAGCTGGGCTCCAGCTGGACAGACACTTACCTTCACTTTCCTGAAGCAAGCCCAGAAGACATCCAGCAGAGGCATAGTGGGGTGAAAAGCTGGAGGGACTCGGCAGGGCTCTGCAGGGAGTGAACCCTCTATCTACAGGGAAAAGCCAGAAGAGACCCAGGGTTCTGTGAGAGCCAGCCCTAAAACCTGTGCTCCATCAGCGGCACTGGGAGGGGAGAGGCGGGACAGCAGCAGCAGCCTGATCAGCTCAACAGATGAAGGACAGGCCCCTCCTGGAGAGTGAAGGGAGGAAAAGACTGGAAAGAAGGAAGGAGGGAGGAGAGAGGCTGGCTAAGGAGGAGGGACCCAGGAGGCGGGTCACTGATTCAAACTCCGCACCGTTAGCCATTGGTGGGACAAACAGCGACGCTGATTGAAATTCCCTGAATATTACAGTTCCCCAAGCCTGGTTGTCCAGACTGTCAACTTGGCTCACAGACTCATCCTGCTACCTGTGCGTTGGTTCACTGGTCAAATTGCCTCTGGTCTTCTAAGCAACATATAAGCTCTCCCTGGGGGCTCTCGCAAAACCGAGAAGCTGTGGATAGTATCGGAAAGGACTGAGGAACAGATCCTGCACAGGAAAACAAGGGAGGTGTGAAGCCAGGGGGTTGAAGGGGAAAGTCTGTGGCCTTGGACACCCTTCAGACTGGAACTCTGAGCTCTGCACAGGGTGTTCATTTTACAGCCTGTTCTAAAACCGGCAATCTTGCCTCAGTCTGGCACCCTGCAGAGGTCGCAGCCTTCTGGGTCTCGATATTCCCAACCTATACAGTGAGAAGCAGGGTTAGGGGTTTCATTCTGCTTTGAATCTGAATCCCGTTATGGAGTTAGGTACAAGGCAAGTCTGGAAACACCCTGTTGTGGACAAGTATATCTCTCGGAATTCCTGAGCGGCCCCTGAGAGTCTGTAGAAAGTCAGACCACACCCCTCAAACAGCAAAGGGCATTTCATCCATCCTCCTGCCTCAGGGCAGATCAGTTCTCCCCTAGCTCACATAGGTTGGGTGTATATGTTTTAATGAACATCTTCTGAAGAGCTGATGGCTTCCTTCCTTTCTCTGCACCATGCCAAGAGCCTTTCAAGTCTTAAAATCTAAACTTGAACCCCGTGGATGCTATGAAGTCAGTTCTATTAGCAGTAATAGAGCAGTGGGCAGTTCTGGAGGCTTTCTGGGCAGGAAGCCATTTAGAAAACAGTGATCCTTCCACAGGGCACCCACCCTTCCCTAGACCTCAGAAGGCAGGGTGCCATGGCTGGTGTCCAGAGGCTCCCGGGGACCCCATGGCATAGAGCCAGGCTTGAGTCTCTGGGGAGGGGGGGGGTGCCTGTCACCATGAGGCCCAGAATAACTTACTCCCTGAGGCCTCACTTCTCTTTCAGAGGCCAAATTGGTACGGCAAAAGGCCAAGTTCTGAGACCCTGACTGGTCCCAAGCCTGCTTTGGGCAAGCCTTTGTCTGGACTTTCCCCATCAGTGGTTTTGTCTTGAAACTAATTCAGAGAGTTTACTCCTAGATCTGTTTACAACTTACCCTGTGACCCTCAGTTTCCGCATTTACATCCCAAGGAGGTTACAGAGCTTTTCTCCCATCCTTCCCTAGCTCTGGTCTGAGCTTACCTTACCTGGGGACTGGTCAGAAGATAGCAAAACCTAAGGCAAGCAGCTCCTCCTCAGCCAGCTCCAGTTGAGTACAGGGCTAAGCAAGAAGCTCTGCTACATGGCATGGCACATCATGGCAGAGAGAAAACATTCCTTTGACTATGTGCCCTCTGTCCCTTCAGCTAAAACCCTGAGCATGGACTGCTATGTGACAACTGCTATGGGGTAGAGCGTGTGGCTGCTTTCAATGACAGCGTAATCCCTTGCTTTCTGGAGTTTATCTCTGCCTTTAGATTCAGCCTCTGAGAGGAAGTACATCCTCTGTGGCTTTGGGTATTCATTCAGCAAGCAATAGTGCACAGCATTCCACCCTGACCTTAGAAAGCCACAGACTTCCGTTTCAACCCTGACCTTCCACAGGACTGGAGCCTTGAAGTGGTCAAGTCCCATGAGCTTCCGAAGTAGCCTGCCCAGATTCCAATCCAGTTCTGTTACTCTCTAACTGGGTGGCCTAAGCCTGTTAATGCCTTTAGTTCTCCTATTTGTACAACAAGAGATAATAAGGGCACCTATTTCGTTGGAGAGTTAAACTGAACGAGGTGTAGGATTTAGAACTGTGGCTAGCATAATTGAAGTTCTCAACAAATTTTATTAGCCATTAGTGAAGAGGGCAGATGCTTTGGAGCCTGGCAGACTTAAATCTTGAGTCTAGCAGTATGCCTTTATCACAGCCCCATCCCTTCTCTAAGCCTGGCTGTGGCTTCACACTTGTGCTGTTAGGAGCTAGAGAGCTAATGTGCTTGGGTTCCACTCTTTGAATGTTAGTCCTTCCTCTTTTTTCCATCTGAGATGCTCCTGGTTCCTTGCCTCTAGAAGAACAGTGGCAGTCTTGATTTGGCACCATCCTTATGTGAGTTCAAATCTAATCACCTGTTACTATGGGTTGTGTGATCACCTTAGGAGGGACCCTAAGGTTTCCTGGTTATATTGAGAGCATGAAAATCTCTAACCATCTCTTGTCATTATGAATGAAGGAACGAGGGGGCCTGATGTGAAAGGGGTGTCACCATCCCCACAAGATCTCAATTCTCTTTCCCCTCTCCACACACATGAGGGCTTTAAGCCCAAGTGGGCTTCCCTGACCTGACCAAAGCTTGCCAAGGTGGGTCAACAGCGTGGCAGTTAGTGTTCTTTCTTAGGGTGAGGGATTTGCAGAACGTTAACATTTAAGGAAGGTAAATGGGAATGGCTGGATAGCTGTGCACAGGCAGCCAGGGAGGCTGCTTCATCAATGCCCACCTTTCCAGCTGCCGTATTTTCTCATCCATCTACTGGTGTGGCCCATAATGGGGTAGGTATCCTGTCTACAGACCAAACGAACATTTTATGTCAAGAAACCCAAGTAAAAGACAAGGAAGGCCCGGTAAGGCCGAAGGTGAAGAAGGTAGAGTAGTCTTGTTTCCAAGGTAACTATGTGCAGGCTATTAATCAAATCAGAGCTCTGGTAACAGGGAATGAGTTGAGTAGAATACAACAGAAACGCTAAAACAAGACAGCTTTACACTGTTAGAGCATTTATTTGGCTTACATCTAGCAGTATTATCATATAATGAGTCAAGATGGAAATACTTAAAGAATATTGACTGACTTTTAAAACACACTTAAAAATTTTAAATGCTAGCATGAATAAATTTTAGAGTGTATCTTATCAAATCTGTAAGTAGTATTTACAGAACAAAGATAAAGCCACTGAGTGTCATTGTGTTACATTTCTGGATTTAGTACCTTCCATCTAGATTCTCATAGCAGCCTCTGCATTCAGTTCATTGGAGATGTGGTTTAGGTTAAACATATATGAAGAAATCCTGTCTTCTGTAGATATAAAGTTTCTGATGGGAGACTTCAGTTTTCCTTTAAAGGGTTCTAGGTCTTCTGGCTCTTACAATCTTTCTGCACCTTCACAATGTTCCCCGAGCCTTAGGTATGGGAGTGTTTTGTAGATGGGACTAGGATCCAGAATTCTGCATACAGACTTCGCTATGACATTGTGTCTCCTATTAACATCAGGAGCTACACCAGTAAAGCTTTGCCCATGACTGCCCAAATGTGAACTGAATAAGATGGATGCCAAGAAACATACCAAACTACATGAGAAATGCCCCAGGTAACCTCAATTGTACAGGAGAGGTGCTCTTCCTCAGGGAAGAGCACACCAATTGGTTGTCCAGTACCAAATTGTCAGTCCTGAAGATGTACATACAAGTAACATTATATGGATTCAACAGGTTATATTTGTGTGTGTGTGTGTGTGTGTGTG
The DNA here is from genome assembly GCA_021653895.1 of Mastomys natalensis. Taxonomy (NCBI): domain Eukaryota; kingdom Metazoa; phylum Chordata; class Mammalia; order Rodentia; family Muridae; genus Mastomys; species Mastomys natalensis. The sequence continues at coordinate 130,511 of JAJTUV010002326.1, forward strand.
TGCAATAACTTTATTTTTAAAAGAGGCCATGAATTTGAAGAAGAGCAGGGAGGGGTATGTGGGAATCTTTGGAAGGAAGAAAAGGAAGGGGGAAATGTTGAAATCAAAACACAATCTCAAAATTAAAAAAAAAATAAAGATTTAAAGATTGTGTAAAGAAAAGGTTCCCAGGGATTCTTGAACCACTTGGAAAATTTAGAGAAACTTAGAGAAACACTTTATTTTGAAGATCTGAATTCAGCCATATTGGAGCATCCTGGAACCTCTGAGCTAGAATTCTTTCAGAGCACCCAGTCTGAAGCTCCCACTGTGCAAAAAGGAAACACCAGACCTGAACAAGGAAAGGATTACCCAGTTGCACACAGCAGGCCAGTGGCGAGCTCAGACTTGGCTGGATCAAGGATTCCTGCTTCCTACGAAAGTTGTTTTCCTAGTGCTTTTAATGAATAAATCTTTCAATCTGTGGGTGGCAGCCATGGTATGGAGTCCTGCTTCTGCTCACAGAGAGGCTGGGTACCAGCACCAAGTGTGTAACTGCTAAAGCAGTTACAGTTTTCTAGATCATCCAAAGATCAAAGCACAGGCTTCAGTGTAAGAAAGCTCCTGGTCACTAGATGTGTACATGAAAACATAGAACCAACTAATATCTCAGGTTTCTATCAGCCTCCAGAGCCTAAAAACCAGCCCATAAAAGGTACTTACACACTCAGGCGGGGATCCCATGGCAGAGCAGATTCAGTTACTTTCCAGGTTGATCCAGGAACATGGTAGGCAAAAACAAGTCAAATTGGAGCCAATGAGAAGGCTTAGCAGGTAAAGGCACTTGTTGCCAAGCACGACAACCTGACTTCTAGCTCTGGGACTCACATGGTGGAAAGAAAGAACCAATTCCTGTGACCTGTGACAGTGCTGTGGCACTGAGCACACTCCAGCCACTACACATGCACATCAGTAAGTGGAATTAAATTTCTTAAAGGAAAAGTAAAATCTACATTTCATTAAAAGCATTTGCATATATATCTATTTATACTCTATTTTTTTATTGTCTAGTAATTCATGTCCTAAATATTTATTTGACATCTACTGTGTATTAGGCAAGGTGTATACGAAAAGAAGAAACTTTGAAAAGTTTGATTTTCTTTTCTGTCCATCGCTGAAAGAATAGAAGTGTACAAATGTTCCTAGGAGACAAGCATTTGTGCTACAATCTCCAAACATCAGTTTGCATTCTCTGGAGAGAGGCTATAATAGTTATGCTATTATAGACAGGTCTTCAATGGCAGAAATGTCCCGGGAGAGAGCAGCTTTCCGGTGTACATGCATCTTCAATGAAAAGCTACTCAGACTGGCATCCAGCACATTCTACCAACAGATGACATGATCTTATATGCTGACCCTTTGCTTTCAGTCATGCATTCAATGATGAATTCACCTGGTTAGAATTTAATGGTCAGTAATATCTTTACCTCGAAGATACAGAGATAAGGATTTGTGTTGCATGAACTTTTCCTGGAAAGACATATACAGCAACAGTCCAAATTTAGCTTGGGAAACCAATGAATTTAATGGACTTTTCTTACAGAAACATGAATGCAATGGGGGAATATTTTAGCTCCTTTTCTGTTGCCATGACAAAACACCATGAGCTAGACATCTGCTGCAGTATGTGTCCCTCTTATATAAGAGGGAAACTGCACCCATGAAATCCCAAGAGTATGGTCACCTAAACAAAACATGAACAACAACAACACCAGTTGACATAAAATATGGACTGGAAAAATATAGCAAGGCCCTACCTCTAGATGAAGAGCTACAAGCAATTAATGATTGCTGAGAGAAGGTGAATCCGTCTTCCCCAGAGATGAGCCCCTAACTAGTTATCTAGTACTGAGGAGTCAACCCTAACATATACATAATAATACATTAAAGGGACTTAGTATGCTATATTTATATATTTACCCATGTAGATATACATATACATCATATTGTAGCATATATAGCAACAATAATTAAAGAAAAAGAGGCCATAGATTTAAGAGGGAGGGAGAGGACTTGGGAGAAATTAGAAGGATGGGAGGAAAATGATGTAATTATAACAGACATGTAAAATTAAATGATAAAAGTAATTTATATATGAAAACAAAAACAATTTTAACAATAATAATAATTGTGAATAATTTTTTGTAATTAAAAATACATGTAAAGATATAATGCATAGAAAATATAGATGTACACATATGTTTTCTAGTTCCATCTATTTACCTAAGAATTTCTCTAATTCATGTTTTTAATAGCTGAGTAATATTCCATTGTGTAAATGTACCACATTTTCTGTATCCATTCCTCTGTTGAAGGACATCTGGGTTCTTTCCAGCTTCTGGCTATTATAAATAAGGCTGCTATGAACATAGTGGAGCATGTGTCCTTGTGATATGTTAGAGCATCTTCTGGGTATATGCTCAGGAGTGGTATAGCTGTCATTTGAAAATGACAGCATTTCAAATCAATTTGTAATAATATTCAACATTTATTGAGCATTTCATGTATCCTACTTCTGTCTAAAATACCATCAAAGCTTCATCCCATTTAGTTTTAAAAGCAAATCATATGGAAAACTATTCCTGGAATTCAGACTTTACAAATGAAGAAACTGGTTTAGAGAGGTCACATATTTTTTGTTGTTATAAATACAGCACAGCCACCCCAACACCAGTCAGAATGGTAAGATCAAAAACTCAGGTGATATCAGAGGCTGGTGAGGATGTGAGAAAGAGGAACACTCTCCATTGTTGGTGGGATTGTAAGCTGATGCAACCACTCTGGATATAGTCTGGCGGTTCCTCAGAAAGTGGAATAGCATTACCTGAGGACCCAGCTATACCACTCCTGGGCATATACCCAGAAGATGCTCTAACATATAACAGGACACATGCTCCCACTATGTTCATAGCAGCTTTATTTATAACAGCCAGAAGTGGAAAGAACCAGATGGTCCTTTTTAACAGAGGAATGGATACAGAAAATGTGGTACATTTACACAATGGAATATTACTCAGCTATTAAAAACAATGAATTAGAGAAATTCTTAGGTAAATAGATGGAACTAGAAAAACATCCTGAGTGAGGTAACCAGTCACAAAAGAACACACATGGGTGCACTCACTGATAAGTGGATATTGCCCAAAACTCTCAATACCAAGATACAACTCACAGACCACATGAAGCTCATGAACAAGGAAGACCAAAGTGTGGGTGCTTTGACCCTTCTTAGAAGGAGTAACAAAATATCATGGGGGCAAATATGGACACAAAGTGTAGGAAGAAACTGGAGGAGGGGTTGTCTAGAGACTGCTCCACCTGGGTATCCATCCCATGTGCAGTCACCAAAGGTAGACTCTGATGTGGATGTTAGGAAAGTGCTTGCTGACAGGAGCCTGATATAGCTGTCCTCCTTAGAGAGGTCTATCAGAGCCTTACATGTACAGAGGTGGATGCTCACAGCTAAACCATTGAACTGATCATGGGGTTCCCAATGGAGGAGTTAGAGTGAAGACTGAAGGGCTGAAAGTGTTTGTGACCCACACGAGAAGAGCAACAATTGTCAACCAACCAGAGCTCCCAAGGTCTAAACCACCAGCCTGGGAGCACATAGGGAGGGACCCATGGCTCCAACTGTATATGTAAGGAGGACGGCATTGTCTGGCATAGGTGGAAGAGGAGGTCCTTGGTCTCATGAAGGCTGGAGCACAGTGTGGGGGATTTCGAGGGTGGAGAGGTGGGAGCAGGCGGGTGGATGGGGGGACATCCTCATAGAAGCAGGAGGGGGGGGGTGATAGGGGTTCCTGGGTGGGGGGGAAAGGGGAAAGGGGAATCACACCTGAAATGTAACAAAATATTCTTTTTTTTTAAAGCAAAAGAAAATAAATAAATACAGCACAGTTGATTCATTCACTTGCTAGTGGACATATGGATTTTTTTTCCTAACTTTTTACTAGTAGAATAGGTATTATATACATTCTTATAAGAGACTGCTATGAACATGTTTTAATCATCAAGATAAGTGCCTAAAAGTAGAATTGTGGATCATAGTGAAATAAAAATGTGTTCACCATTACAAAATGGATGGCAAATCTTATCCATATCAATAGAAAAAATTACAAGCTGGAGTATACATAAAAGCCATCTGACCCCAAAAACCCCTGCTTTTACACTTGACCCTCTGCTCAGACATGACCCTTGCCCTAGCACAGGGCTAGCTCCTGTTGCACAGGAGAATTAAGACAAGTAGACAAAGAGCTTGATCTAAAATAGAACCCAAGAAGACAGAAGTAGAGAGATGGGAAAGGTGTTATCAGAGCCTAGATGACAGTCTGTTCAAGGGATTTAAAAGACTTAAGGAAGAGACAATATTTGGGTTGAAAGATGGGTTAGAATTAGGGAACTAATGATATACATATTCCAGACAGAGAAATAGCATTTTCAAAGATCTAAAAGGAGGAATTCAGTTAATTGCATATAAGAAACTTTCCTCAGATGTCTGTGGCAATTGATGCAACAAGTGGCTGTATTGAGCAAATAAAACTATAGGACTGTCAGTTAAATTTGAATTCTAGAAAGCAATATATTCTTCCTCAGTGTGTCTGAAAACTCAGTTTAAATGTTTCAATATTTTCTATGCCAACTCCAAGGCTACATAAATGACATGATAAGGTTAACTTATGTTAGAAACAGACACAGTAGGCCTCCAATGTCCAGTGAAGTAGTAGCCAACTTGACCTGGAAAGCACACCTCCCTGAGCCTCAGTTTTCCCCTATCTATAAATGTTGAGAACACTAGATTATATCTGTGCTTCCAAATGTGGTAAATATTTCTTTTAAAAACATAACATTGCAATGATTAATATTGCCAATTGATAGCATATAGAATCACAAAAGAGACAAGTCTCTGAGAATATCTGTAAGGGGCTGTATAGATTAAAATTAATTGAGGTAGGATGACCAATTCTAAATGTGGAGGCACCATTCTATGGGCTGGAGTCCCAGACTGCATAAAAAAGGAGAAAGCTTGCTGAACACAGGCATTCCTTCACACTTTCTGCTTCCTCACTGTAGACAAAGCATGGTGAGCTGCCTCCTGCTGCCAGACCTTTTCTGCCATGATGAAGCACACTCCTGGAAAGTAGCCTTTCTTTCTTAAGCTGATTTTCACATACTGGCTTCTATTCAGATCATGTAAATATTTTGCCTTTTTTTTTTTTTTTTTTTTTTGGCCAGGGATTGTGTTGTAGCAATGAAAAAAAAAAAAAAAAAACCTACCAGAGAGAAATGGCTATGGAGAGTGGGGTCGTTGCTGTAATTATCTTGACTGTGCTCCTAGGCTTCTGGAAATGGTTTGTGAGTGCCATGTGGAAGAGTTTAGGACTTTGGGCTACAAAAGCCCTTGATGCTGTAAGCAGAGGCTAATAGTCATTATGGTGGTAATTCAGAAGAATATGAAGAGAAATTCAAACAGTGGAGGTCCAGCTCATGGTTTTAGAAGAGGAGTCAGGTTCTCTGTTTCTTTTCTTTCTTTTTAATGTTATTTATTATTGTGTGGGTTTGTGTATTTGTGTATGGGGGGGGGGTGTATGTTTCCCAGTGTATACATGGAGGTCAAATGACAACTCTGTGAATTTGATTCTCTTCATCTAACTTATATAAATTCTCCAGGCTTGTTTGGCACATGCCTTTACCTGCTGAGCAGCTGGTCTAAGGCTTCTCTTTAATAACGCTGATCTCTTTAACAGTTACAGCTACTTCTAGGCCAGTAAGGGGCTCAGACGATAAAAGTGCTTGTCTTGCAAGCTTGAAGATCTGAGTTCAATCCGTGTAACTCACAGTAGAAGAAAAAACCAATTCCCAAAAGTTGTCATGATGAAGTTTATCTCCTAGACTTGTAAGTCATGATATACCTTCCCCCTACTTAAGTTGATTTTGTTAGGTATGCTCTTGGAGCAAAACAATTTACTAATACGGGTGCCTAAGTCCACTCCCCATATATATTAATGGGAACCTTAAGAAGTAGAGATTAACTCCGGTGATTCTGATAAAAAAGATGAGTTTACAAACCAGACAGCCAGTTGACCCTAAGAGCTCTTCTAGTTCAAATGTCCTTTGTGACCAACTTGAGACTTGACTGTATAAGAGGCAGACTACACCTTTATGCAATTAAGTTGGTAAATCCCTTCTGACCCCTGAGTTTACCCCTCAGCAAGCCTCAACCTTTTCACCAATGACTTTGGAACTCCCTTTTATTTCTCTCCAGATTCCAGAGGCCACCATATTAAATTCCCCAGCATGATGAGTTCAGGCAGCTGGAAGCAGCCAATCATTTCCTTCCTGCAAAATGTCCCTTTCCTTGGGACGAAACTTCTTCTTACTCAAGGCTCCTGCCCTCTGCCACAGTTGGATGCTGACCAGCACTTTCAAGCCCCAGCAGCTTTTTGCTCAGCTGTGAAAGAGTCCAATATTGAAAGGTAGAGGCAGAGCAGGAGATAGAAGGCCACAAAGATCAAGTTTTTCTGTGTTTCTTTGCCAGGCTCAGGAGCCCCTACCTTAAAGGGACCTATTCTACTCCCCAGCTTTCGCTCCATCCATAATCCATAAACATGAGAGCTCCTCGGGAAGACAGCTATCTCAGTGGAGTCTCAGTGGGGTTGGGCGGAGGAGGCTGCAGTGGCTGAGTGCCCTACAAGGATAGATGTTAGGCATCCCATAGAATCAAGGCCAACCCGAATGCCTGCCTCCCAGTGATTGACACAAATCAGCTCACATAGATGACTCAGATCCTTCCAAAGTGGAAAATAAAGCTTCCTAGAGACTTGAGCTTCATGAAAGCAAGCCCCATTCAGAGGTGTGTCTGTCCCCCAGTGCCAGACCATGAGACTTAGGATAAGGTACTTTTAGGTTTCTGTACCACTATTGCCCTAAATATCAATGATGCATAGAGTTTGGGGAAATAAAATATTTGGGATATGTAGAAGAATTAAAGCAACAAGAACAACGACGATGATGACAGTGATGAGTGATGATGGCAAAAAAAACCTTATAAGAATAATAGTATAACATAATAATATAACATAATAATATAATATAATACAATATAATAATAATAATAATAATAATAATAATAATGATATAAGCACAGTTGTGGCTACTATACATGAACACTTCCAATACATCAGGCATTGCTATACACATTTTATGGACTGCCTCATTTAATGTTCACACCAATCTTGTGGATTATGTAGGATGAGAATCCTAAGGCAGTTACAAGAGTTCCAAGGATGGTACCAAATCCATGTGGTTGCTTTTAATCCTGGTAGGCTGGCTTCTGGGTCCACATAAGCAGCCTTCATGCTCAGTTACCCTTTGCAAGGAAGTTCTTTTCAAAGAGAAATGGAAAACAACAACCCCCCCCCTTGTAGTTCTTCTTTTAAAAGGTCCCTATTCAGATAATTTTCCACTTTTTATAAAACTTGATGATTCACAGATTTGATTGTTTTTAAGGTTTTTAGTTCTTTATAGATGCTGGATAGCAGTGATAGTATCAGACGAAGAGTTGGCAACTATTTTCCCCATTCTTTAGACTGTCTCCTTTTGCTCAGTTGAAAGCTTCCTCAGCTTTTTTGCTCTTATCCCAGTTAGAATATCTATACCCTCTCACAAATGCTGACAAGAAGTGTCAAAAAAGGAGCTCATATATTGGTAGTGAAAATTACATTAGTACCATCATTATGGGAAAACAGTATGAAGGGTCCCCAAAAGTAGAGATGGAGAGAAGGTTCAGTGGGTAATGTGCCTTCTTTTCAAGCATTAGGCCACAGGTTGGATCTCCAGCACCTACACATACCCAGAATTACATCACTGAGAGTGAAAATAGAGGACCCAGGGGGTCACTATCCAGCAATTCTAGCCAATCAGTGAGCTCCAGATTCATTGAGAGATCTTGTCTCAAATAAAGAGGAAGTATAGCAATGTCAAGCTCTTAACACATACACAACACACACACACCACACACACACACACACACACACACACACACTACCAGGCCTGGAAAGATAACTCATTAGTTAAGAAGGTGCAGTAGTTTGAATGAGAAATATCCTCATAATTTCAGGTATTTGAACACTTGGTCCCCAGTTGGTGGTACTGTTTGGGAGAGGTTGTAGAATCTTTGGGAGGTGCAGTCTTTTTGGAGGAAGTATGTCACTGATGGTTGCCTTTGGGTGTCTTGCCACCCTGCTTCTTGTTGCTTTCTGCTTTCTGCTTAAGTTTGAAGGTATGAGCTCCCAGCTTCCAGATCCTGCAGCTATGCTTGCCTCTTCAAGCTGTGTTTCTCTGACATGATTGGAGTCTTAACCCTCAGGATCCATAAGCCCAAATAAACTCTTTCTTCCATAATTCATGTTTTTGGGCATGGGGTATTTATCACACCAATAGGAGAGTAACTAATACAGAGTGCTTACTGTTCTTACAGCAGACCCAGTTCAGTTCCCAGCATCCATGTTTGGCCTCTTAGAAATCATGTTAACACCAACTCTAGGAGATCCAACATTCTTCTTCTGACCTCCATGGCTACTGGCACACATATATGTACACAAACGCACACTCATAAACAAACACATAAACAAAAATAAAAAGAAACCTTTAAATAAAACCTACCAAGTGATTCAAAGATCCCATTACTTGAGAACTAGCCAAAGGAAACAAAACTAGCATGACAAATAGATGTTTGCACTTCTGTCTTCAGTACAGTACTGTTCACAACAGCCGAAAGATGGAAGCAATCTCAGTGTCTATCAAAGGATGCATGAATAAAGAAAATGTGGTACCTGTATACAATAGAATACTATTCAGCCAAGAAAAGAATGAAACTTTGTCATTTGCAGCAAACTGGGAGGAACTGGAAAGTATGTTAATAAAATAAGCCCAACACAGAAAGATTGCTGGTAAATGTCCCATCTATAAAAAACATTGACCTGAAAATAGAATTGAGATTATTAGGGATTAGGAAGAGGAGAAGGGAGGACAAAGGGAAGCTGGGTTTAATCTGTGCACATTGTGTGCATGCATGTAAACATCACACTGAATATTAATATATACAACTAACACTCATCATTTTCAAGCCCCCAACTACCCTGCTAGCTCCTTTTCAGTTAATTGGAGTGTCTCCAATAGTAATCCATATTTTATTCAGTCTCCTAGACCATTGAATGGCCTTAGCCAGGCCTGAGGATATAGCCCATGGGTAAGGACATTTCTCTGAAGACAGTTTAAGACTATAGACATTGCAATTGGCTTGTTGGTATAGATCCTGTTCACTATATCAAATGTCCTAGAAGGGACACTAGAAGGTGTCCTGGACACCTAGTGTACAATCAGTGATGTAATGTTAAACTTTGATTCCAGGGAAGCAGGACAAAGAGCAACATGTGGTCCAGTGTTGTCTAAAGCAGTAAATACAAATCTATCTCCCCCTACCCTCTCCCTCTTCTCTCTTACAAAGTGTCACAATATAGCCTAGTTTGGCCCTGAATTTGAGATGCTATCCCCATAGCCTACTAAGTGCTAGGTACCTATGATCTATAATATTGGACACTGGGCACAGAATTCAGGACCAATCTCTTCTCTGCATATACCGAGTTCCCCATTTGTGCCTTTCATTTATGCAAGGAGCCAACATTTATCCTGACACTCTAGTCACTTTTCTGACTACTAGCAACACAACAGTAAATGGTATGGGGACAGGTCCTGCCCTCCTAGAGCTTATATTCTAGTGGGGAAGATAAACAAGAAGTAACTAAATATACAGTAAAAACAAAAGTATGGATGGTAGAGTCCATACAAGATTTGGCTGTGGAAGATGGTGACAATGATTGGACTAGTTGGGGTGGGCAGAAGAGATGGCTCAGCAGTTATGAGCACTGGCTGCTCTTCCAGAGGTCCTGAGTTCAATTCCTAACACCCACATGGTGGCTCACAACCATCTATAATAGGATCTGACACCCTCTTCTGACGTGTGTCATACGTGAAAATAGAGTACTAATATGCATAAAATAAATAAATAATCTAAAAAAGTCATTTAAAACAAAACAAAGATCAGGCCAGTAGCCTGGTCCAGTGACAATGTCTTTAGGAAAGCAGAGTCTAGTGCTCTGGGGATAATGGTCCCTGCTTTTCCTTGCTGTAGTTGAAACTGGAATATCAGAGTTGAAGACTGAAAGTTAGGAAGAGTCAGTCTTTTTTCTAGCTCCAGTGCCCCGAAAGTCCTCCTTTGCCTTCAGCTTTTTAAAAATTTAAACATTGTAGAGGGTTTCGTGCAGGGGTTGGGGGAGCAGTATGTGCTCTTGACTGCTGAGAAGTCCCTCCAGCCCTGCCTTTTGGATACTTTGCTTTCCCTGCTAGCTCTGCTTGGTAGTTCCCCTTTACACAAAGGACACATCCCTAGGAAGAAGGCAGAGCAGATGCCAGAGGCCTGAGTGTGCAGAAGTGGCACTTGGGGCCCCATGCCTTCCACCCAGGAAAGCCAAAGAACCAGGCCTGAGAGGGTCCCTAGATAACCTCAAGCCACTCCAGGGAATAGAGTAAGAAAGATTCTTAGAGGCAACTGGGGTCACTCCTCAGCTCCCTTTCTTAGTATCGGCCATAGAGAAGCAGGGATGGGCCCCAGTGATGGCCCAGCCTAGCCATTTATAAAACACCAGAGTTCAGCAGAAAGCCTGAGGAACTGTATGCAACGACACAACTGTGATTCCACTTCCTGAGGTTCTGCCTCCTAAGACTGGGGGTGGGGTCTGTGCACCCAGTGTTTGGAAGGAAGCTTCTCATAGAATCCTAATAAGTTGTACTGGCTATAAGCCATTGTTCTGAAATAAGAAGGCCCGTGTAGCAGGGAGGGAAACTGAGAAGGCAACAAATGCCTGTCTGAAGACATAAACATCAAGGCCCCAGGGCTAGAACTAGAGCCCCAAGAAGCTCAGGCTCTCTTTCGTGGCATCCAACCGTCTCTTTCACCTCCATTCCATTTTTCAGCAGCCCCGCCAGAATCCCTGTGTTCCAGCATCTCATAGCAAACCCAGGGTACAGGACATGTGCCGAGTAGCTTCCATCATAGGCAACATTCTCTTCTTACTAGCTATTAGGAACAGGGCTTGAATTTACTTTTTTACTTCCTCTCCCTGAATCCCACTCTTGTGCTGACCCTAGTGGTAAGACCAGGCAATGGGCAGAGAGGCTGTTTTTCACGGAGTTTTAGGAACTCACCCCTCACAGTGATCTTGGACAAAGCTCTGCATCACTCCATGCCTCACAGCCACCCCCCCAAAAAAGATCTAGATGAAGTCCCAGTCCTTCTCACTCCCAAGAGCAGCGGTTCTGTGAGTTGCTACCCCTTTGAGGGTTAAATGACCCTTTCAGAGGGGTCTTCTAAGACTGTCGGAAAACAGATTTACATTACAATTCCTAACAGTAGCAAAATCACAGTTATGAAGTAGCAACAAAAATAATTTTATGGTGGGGGGGGGGGTCACCACAACATGAAGAACTATATTAAAGGGTCGAAACATTAGGAAAGTTGAGAACCACTGCCCTAGAGTTATTTATGAAAGTAAACAATAAAAAGGATCTGAGAAGAAGCAGGCTCTGTAAAGCGCCACGCCATATGGAAGGGGCTCTGTATGATGGTCTGAGCAGCTATATTAGCGGGGCAGGGTGTGGGGTGTGGGGTGTGGGGTGTGGGTGTGGGGTTGTGGGGAGTTCACTGAGACAAGGAAAATGTTATGCTTGTCAACTCATTTCCACCTTTGCCATACGAAGAGAACTCTAAAAATTCAGCTCAGCTTGCACATCACCATTGGCCAAGGGAGATGTTTAAAGTAAATGCAAACTCGCATATGATTTTAAAATATACAAGCACCCATGTTCAATCCAACACAGGTCTCGATGACCTTCAGCTGTTCTTAATCATGAGAATAAACAAGTTAATAGGTATGAAGTGGTTTCTGCAAATCAGAAAAACACCAATGAAACTGTGCTATTATCAAATGTAGATCCTACTGTCATCCCTAATTTGGGATTCTTCAATGAGGCTGGACTACCTGGAAGATAGATAAAGGCTTTTGGCATCAAAAAATGAGCATATATTGACACAGGGTAAATGAGTCCGTTGGCTTTTCTTGAGGTTCACAGAGGATAGCAAGCTGCACTATGATGGGCTAAGGTGGGAAGGGGGCTCGTAGCTTTCCTATGCACCCAGGAGGACAAAGACTTAATGTGGAAGCATAAAGAAAATAAGGCAGGGCTAGAGACGTGGCTCAGTAGGTAAAGTGCTTGGCATGGAAGAAAGGACCTGAGTTCGGACTCCCAGAAACTATGTAAAGTGCGACACAATAAGGCAATGGAAAACAGACAGATCCCTGGAAGCTCACAGGGCAACTAGCTTGTCTCCCTGCTACAGACTGAGTGTTCTTCCTCTTATTCCTACTGGTAGTTGTACCTCATGTGATTCGGTAACTACGTTGCAATCAAGAAGAGAGATACTATTGACAAATCATTGATAACAGAGCAGAAAGACAATGTTTGGATCTAAACTGTTCTCAACGCTCAGTGTTGAATATTTGGTTCTCAAGGCAGCAGAACTTAGATTTGGGGCAGCAGGGAGATAGTTGGCTCATGCAGGCTCCAGTCACATGAACGGGTTAATCCATCTATGAATTCATAGCTCATGGGGCTGTGGAAAACTTTAGGAAGTGGGGCCCAGTTGGGGGATGTAGGTCCTCAGGGACGTGCCCTTCAATGAGATATTTGAGTTTTGTTTTTAGTTTGTTTGCTTTGAGTTTTTAAAAGATAATTTCTTTAATTTACATATAAAAGTGCTCAATCTGCACACCAGAAGAGGGCATCAGATCCCATTACAGATGGTTGTGAACCACCATGTGGTTGCTGGGAATTGAACTCAGGACCTCTGGAAGAGCAGACAGTGCTCTTAACCACTGAGCCATCTCACCAGCCCTGTGGTTTTGTTTTGTGTTGCCTTTTTGTTTTGTTCTAAAGTCTTACTACATAGATCAGGCTGGCTTGGAACTTGCTATTTGAACTTTAAAGAATATGCTTTCTACCTTCCTCCTTGTCCCTCTTCCCCGCTGCTTACTTCCCTTCCTCCCTCCCTACTTCCAGGCCGCCATGCACTGAGCACCTTGGCTCCATTAGAGCTCTCCATAGTCAAAACATGAACTGAAACTGTGATCCTCAATAAATCTCTTCTCCTTTAAGTTGATTTTCTCAGATACATCATCACAGCAGCGTAAAGCTGTGTGGTACAATGAGCCAATTATTATTCAAGGGTCCGTTAGCTGGACATACACTTACTTCCTGTTGAACGCATCCTAACTAATTAATATAGATAATATTCTAGCATCTTTACTTGCCTAACAGACCAGCAAATGCCTTTATGCATATTTTTGCTTCTGCCTGGATGCATTCTCTCTTAGAACTGCATGACAAGCACATTTCCATGAAGTCCCATCTGAAGTATCACCTTTTTCCCCCCATGAAGCCTTTGTTTTGAACCCCGGAAACGGTGACTATATTTCATGAATCTCTTTCATCTAGTGAATAACTTACTATAAAATGCATTATACTGAATCAGAAGTTATATGTGGGTCTGTGAGTCCCGTGAGGGCTGAGAGTAGATATGATTCTTTTCTAAATGAATGTGCTCATTGCAATATTTGGCATAAAGCTGAGCTTGAGTATATGGATGGTCCAATGAATTAGTGAATAAATGAGGAAATGAATGGCCTGAGAATGCCAACTAGAAGGGTAACTATAGAGCACTGAATACTGACCTAAGCCGCTTTCACCCACTCCATCTTTACATCTTATAAGTAAAGCTCTGAAACGACACATGGCTTTCTTACAATCACAATAGCTAGGGAGTAATGCAGCTGGAACGTCGACCCATCTTTATCATTTTTAAATGCATATTCATTCTATCATTTCTGTTACCCTAGAGCAGTAGATATCAACCTATGAGGCACAACCACTTCGGGGTCCCATATCAGATATACTGCGTATCAGATATTTGCATTACAATTCATAACAGAAACAAGATTACAGTTATGACATATCAATGAAAATAGTTTTATGGTTGGGGGTCACCACAACATGAGGAACTATACTGATGGACTGCAGCATTAGGAAGGCTGAGAACCACTGCTAGGGAAAACTGATGAATGTTGGTTCTGTTTTTGTTTTTTTTTTTTTTTTTTTTGTCAACTCAACACAAGACAAAGTTATCTGAGAGGAGGAAATCTCAACTGAGAAAAATGCCTCCATCAGAAAGCCTGTGGGTAAGTTTCTAGGGTATTTTTTTGATTGGTGGAGGGTCTAGCCCACTGAGGATGGTGCCATCCCTGGGCAGGTGGTCCTAAGTTCTGTAAAAAAGCAGGCTGAGCAAACTAGGGGAAGAAAGACAATAAACAGCTCCCCTCCATGACCTCTGCTTCAGTTTCTGCTACCAGGTTCCTTCATGCCTTGGCATCCCTTGATAACTGTAACTTGTACACCAAATAATCCTTTTCCTCCCTAAATTGCTTTTGGCCATGGAGTTTTATCACTGAAGTAGAAACTCTAAGACAAAGTCTAATGCTTTGCACCTATAATAAGGAAAATATATTCTTCATTGCAAATTTGACAGTTTTGTACATGTACACAATTTATTTTGATTCTATTAATCACCCACCCTCTGTTTGCCTTTTTTCTCTCTGTATCCCTTCTTCATCTCAACTAGTCTCCCATTGAATGCACCATTGAAGAAAACGATACCCCATCTCACAGCAACTGTTAGCAGTTAATAGGTACTCAGGAAGGGGTGGGGCTTCATGGGCATTTTCTCTGTCCATGATGGAACGCTGAAGGGCCGAATCTTGTGAAGGTATCCATTGCTGCTGTGTGTTCACAATAGCAAAAGCTATGCAATCTGAATGGCAGAATTTCATGGCGCTCCTTGAGCTCTCTTGTTTCCTCTTCCATGGTGTTCCCTGGTGGCGATGGTAGTAGAGTAGTAGTGGTGATGGTGGTGGTGGTGGTGGTGGTGGTGGTGGTGGTGGTGGTGGTGGTAGTGTGCGAATGTATGAGTGTGTGTGAATGTGTGTGTGTGTGCATGTTATAGATGTCCCATTTAAGGCTCCTCATTCAGTCCTCACTCACATCACTTTGTCTAAAGATAAGTCTCTGTATTGAATGTCACCTTCTTTAAAAGTAGCTTCTTCACCCTTGCCTTTTATTGTGTTTATCTACAGGACTATAGGTGAGGGGTTACTTACAGGGGCAGAAATGACTCAAAGACAGCTACATCATCAAAGTCCATCCCAGCACGGTGAAACCTCACAAAGCTGGGAACCTGGAGCACAATGCCCAGTCTTCAGGCAGCTCAACAGGTTGGAGAGTGTCCTTTCCAGGTGGCTCAGTTGGTCTAAACCTCTTCCAGGCAGCTCAGCTGGTTTCTGCTTCCAGACAGCTGTTCTGGTCTGAGTCTTCTTTGCACCTTTTGCCTTTAAGAGTCTCCTTTGCAACTCAGCTTGTCTGAGTCTTGGTAGCAAAGATTCTCTGAGAGTTTCTTTTCTTTACAGCTCAGCTTCTTACCATCTGAAGGAGACACTCTGCTTTTATTGCTTACTCTGGCAGGGAGGGTACAAGAGAATCTGATCAGTTTCAGGAACTTCCTGAAGCTATTTTGAGTTGTTTACCCTACAAGTTGGAATGTTTCAGGCTTGGAGGAAACTGTTATACAATAATCTGGGAGGAGAGTGGCACTAGTTTATGGGTATGAATATAAGTATTTAGAAGGAAATTTGACAAAGTTTCCATTTAGGGAAACAATAGTAACACTTGAGTCCAGACTTCTCCAGCCATATAAATTTTTGCACAGGTTTATAGTACTGGATATGTATATTACTGTGAAGTGGGACTCCAGTCTGCTATCAAAGTATTTGGTTACTATCATACTGTTGTGCCAGTATTGCAACAGTGGCAATAGCCTGCTTAGCAGGTCAGTATTGTAGCAAGTATGATCTAGAGCTGGAAAAGACAGCTGATGAATGTTCTCTCCCAGCAGTCTACATAGCACCTTCTGGTACTATCTGTGTCCTCTAACCAAAGTCACAATGTCCTAGTCTCTGGTCTAGACATTTTGGTGTGTTGGGTGTGCTAATGAGGTTAGTGGGGAGCAAGGGAACCACTTTCTTGGGTGATCTGTTGCTCCATAGATATACAACCCCCCTGCATCTTGCTTCCCCTATCTCCATCTCTTCTCGGACCTGGTCCCACCTGTCTGGGTTTGCGACTCTCTATGGCTGGCTGGCTCTGCTTCCCCCCCCCAGTATTATGGTAGTTCCATAGAGGCATGAACTGTGATCTTTGAGGCAGTCTATCCCACTCTTCCTCCCTATTATAACTTGTTCCAGCACTTGGCATATGGCAGTGGGCTGGTTGATACTGGTGTGGAGGATGCCCTACCCTAACTGGGAATCAGACAAAACCTTTGATGTGGTGGTGCGTGTGGAGAGATGTTGAGGAAGTGACAGTGGCTCAAGTATGGGGGTAGCATTAGATGTAGGCTAGCCTTTGCTCATCCCCCTCTGCATACTATGGCCTTTCTTAAAGGGCAAGAGTGGAGTGGGTGTGGTGTTCGGGTGGGTAACCTGTCCTAGAGTACGTCTACCAGGTTTACCAAAGCACCAAGAACTCAGTCCAGGGTGACCCACCTGTTAGATTGGGGTAGGTGGCAGTTCCTTAAGAGATGGGAGTATGTGTGTGTTCCATGTACTCACAGTAGCAAGCCTCTGGCTTCCTTGAGAAAGGCCAGTGAGTCCAGGCCACGGTAGATCCTGAGTGTAGAATGGGGCCTGTTTCACTGCTGTGGCATGGGAATCTGCTGGGTGAGGTTGGGGTGAGGACCAGCCTTCTGGCAGGCTGGGTATTTGTTGTTGGGATGAGATCTTGTGGGTGTATGAAAAAAAGAACCAGGCCTTAGCTTTCTGCTTCCTGTGTCTAGCTCAGGTGCCAGGAGGCAGCTACAAGGTGCTTGACACTGGTGGTTGAAATGAGTTCTTGGGCCGGGCAGTGGTGGCGCACGCCTTTAATCCCAGCGCTTGGGAGGCAGAGGCAGGTGGATTTCTGAGTTCGAGGCCAGCCTGGTCTGCAGAGTGAGTTCCAGGACAGCCAGGGCTACACAGAGAAACCCTGTCTCAAAAAACCAAAAAAAAAAAAAAAGAAAGAAAGAAAAAAGAAAAGAAAAGAAAAGAAAAGAAATGAGTTCTTGGTCAGTATCTTAGTTAGGGTTTCCATTCCATGACCAAGGCAACTCTTATACAGGACAACATTTAATATGAGCTGGCTTACAGGTTCAGAACCTCAGTCCATTATCATCATAGCAGAAAACATGGCAGCATCCAGGCAAACATGGTGCTGGAAAAGGAACTAAGAGTTCTACATCTTGATCTGACTGCAGCCAGGAAAGACTGTCTCTAACAAGACTTGAGTATATATACAAGACCTCAAAGCCCACCCTGAAGTGGATGCTTTAGTTCTTTGGAAAGTTAGTTATATCAAATGATGTTTCCCTGAAGCAGACACAGGTGAAAGGATGTTTTGATATAGCAAACACATGGAAGGATCTGTGATGAAGGAGTATAAATATGACTCCACAGACAGTGGGAGACAAACATTGAGCATTGGTTTGGTTTGCTCTGCTTTGCTAGAGAGACATGTATTGGTTTGCCTTTCTTAGCTTTGTTGAGCTCAACTTGTGGTAATGCTGCCATTGAGAGAAACTTGCCCAAGAGTTCTTGAAGTTCCTACAGCAGGCTGCCGCTTCTGCAGCCTTGCCTTAGGCAGGTTGGCAAGCCTGACAGTTTCTTCAGGATTGAACTACAGCTTCCTGGTATCTGCTTGCCGAAAGGACTAGACTGTAGCTGCCGGTTCGTGCCTGGTGTCTGCCTGCCTAGAGGACTGGTCTGCAGCTGCTGAATCATATTGGCATTTGCTACAGGACTGAACTGCTGCCTAAGAAGATGGAGCTTGCCCTCAAAGAACTATTGCTGAGCAGGTCCACTTCCCCCATATCCTAATAACTTTTCTCTCCCACTACCTCTGATGAGTGGTGGGCTAGAGGAGAGGTTGAACACTTACTAAAAGTAGATGGCAAAAAAAAAATTATGCCTACAGCACGCCCACAGTGACACACTTCCTCAAACAAGGCCACAGTGCCTAACAGTACCACTCCCTATGGGCCAAGCATATTCAAACAGCCGCAGTCGGCATGGTGCTTCTACTGGTAGGGTGCTCTGGGGCTGTAGGTAAGCACAGCCTTACTGGTACCTGGGCTGTGAGGTTACAGGGTTTTTTGTGTTCCAAGAACACAGTTTTCTGTTCCTTACCTCCTCTCAGAAGCACACAAACTGAGGCATGGGTGTTCCTATACCTTTCTCATCCCTTCTATCCAACCCTGCTGGGACTGCCTACTCTTCACCTCAACAATACTTTGTTATATGAAAGATGACTTACTTCATGCCATGCAAATCTAAGCAGTAGCCTACTTTTATGAGGCTGGGTGGGAACCTCAAGCCACCAAGAATCAGGTTTTTTTTCCATGGACCTGACCAATACCTGAGGGAATGTGGGAGCCTGTGTGTTAGAACATCTGTGGTCATTTATCCCTCAAGAATTCCTTTCTCCACATTGTATTCTCCTGCTGATGTTCCTGCAACTATTTGCTTCCACAGAAAGGGGTAGTGGAAAGGCCTCCTGGAGATGGACCTTTACTTTCCCTTTGTATGTGTATGTGTGTATGCAGAGGTATCTTCTAGAGGGCAAGGGGGCATTCTATCCCTGTTCTCCTTTAGAAAGGCTTGTCACCTGAAAGGACTTGGACATTCAGATGTCCTTTCCTCATGTGCCGTTTTGATATGATGCCTGGTGGCCATGTTGATGGCTTTTGGACTGATTTCTTTTTCACTGCAAACAGAAGTGCAAGAACCAACCACAGCATCACTCAGTGATCATGAGCATCCTGACGACACATCTAAAGCTCTCTGATCATTACTTTGTCCATGAAGTGAGTAAGAACGTACAATAGGTGCCACTATGAAATACAGAGCCTTTGGAATGGGCAGTAACATGCTGTATATGAACAATAACTGTTAAACTGAGAAACGTTTTAACACAGTGGTTGGGACTAATATACTGTCTAGGTCCAGTTACCCACATTTAACAAATATTTCCCATATTTTCCTTAGCTATTTTTTGCATTATTCCTGTTTTTTCCCCTTCACTGATGTATTATCTTGATAACTGTTTGGTAAATATCATTTTCTTGACAGATGGGCTAGAAACATTTTTCTATCCCTATATCAAGTAGTAGCATTTAGGAGGTCTGGTGTTTGCATAAATATTAGCAGGATATCCCTCTACTATGACATTGGCTTTGTTCATTTTGTATTTGTCAAAAGTATTAGATTAGATTACCATATGTAAATGTTTATTGTGCATACAAAAGACCAGTTCCTGAACCAGGAGGCTTTGAAGACAAAGCGGTCAGAAGCATTCCACAACCAGTTCAGCACGCTTTATAAAGCATCATAGAGGATGTATTTTGACCTATATTCCTCTTACATATTATACAGTAACATTCCTAGGGGCAAGTAAGACAAGGCACTACCATTCCAGCTGATTGGTTTAATTTCAGTCAGGAATGCAATGCTTACCTTTTGCCATTTTGATTATGACCAGAGCTAACCTTTTGGGGAAGTCACTTTGGATTATGTGGTTATGGACAGTTAGCCTTGCACTATGGCTAAATGATGGTCTCATGATTAGATTGAACATTTTCTCCTAGTTTTTCCCTTCCACACAGAGAAATCCAGTTTCACAATTAAAAGTCCATTGATACTCCATTATGTAGCTATATTGCAACTTATTTCCTAGCCTGATGGACAGTTGGATTATTTAATATTTCTGCTTGAAAATAATGCTGTGACAATGAAAAATTTAAACATATAAAAATTTTATATACAGATTTAGTTTCTGAGATATACCTAGGATTGGCTGTACTCTGTTTTAGAGTTATAGGTATTTTCAACTTCACTGAATGTCTTATACCCATTTCTTCTGAATTGAAACACTCCTTCAGGAGAGAGAGGAAGGGTTGTGTCTTAGGAAACTCCTCAAAACCTTAGAGAACCTAAGAACCTCAGAAGTTTGCAAGACTGACAAGGTCTCCCCTACACAGTCATGGGTCATAGAGCAACAAGCAATTTCCGAAGCAGAGTAGAGTGGTGATCTTGCAGGGTGCTCCAGAGGTGCCGCTTTGTGCATTGTTGTCCTCCATGTTAGGGTGGGCTTTGGGGGCTGCAGCTGCCTTCGAGTCATCCACGCTCCTGTAAGCACACATGGAGAGAATTGTGTTTCTGCTTCATTACCAATGTCCTACCCAGAGTGGATAGACATTAATTCACATCTTCCCAGGAAAAGTCTGCCATACATCAAAAATTTTCTAAGTATTCTTCAAAATGTTTCCACTAGCTTGTATCAAGACTAATAGAAGTATGGGGGACTTCTATTTCATTATATAATACTGGGAATTATCAAATATTTCAAATAATTTTTAATGTAAAGGACATACATATATTAAAGATAGATAGTGATATGAGCTTAAATAAATTGTAAACTCTGTCTCACAAAGCTCTCATTCTGACATTCTGACTTCCTAAATTTATAGTTTTTTCCATTTCTTTAAGTCACATCTTTTGAGTATATACATATACACCTTTTGTATATGCATATACATATACACATTTAAACACCATCCATTTACCTCCTGCTATGATTTCATTCATTGATACCTGCCCTCTATTTCCCTTCACCAGCTATTCTCATCCTTTGGCGCTGTGAGTGTTGATGCAAAACCTCTTCTCCGGGGCTGGCAATGTGGTATAGTTGGTAAAGGGTGCATCTAACATGTACAAAGCCTTGGATTCAAGCCTCAGCACCACCTAAAGCTGGTGTGGCAGCACACACCTATGGCCCTACCTCTCCTGCAGAGGCAGAAGGAGGATCAGGTGTTCAAGGTCATGCTTGGTTACTTAGGGATTTGGGGGTCCCACTGTGCTACATGAGATCCTGTCTATGAATGAATGAATGAATGAATATACAAATAAATCTGACCTCTAGAGGACTGCTATCAGGTGAAGGTGGAGGCCTTAGAGGTTATCACCTCCCTTCCCCTGACTCTGCAATGTAATTCCGGCTCCAGAGCAGCTGAAGGGATCCAGATGAAGTTTGTCTCTAGTTGAGGTCACTCTTCACTCAACTTTCTTCACCTTTCCCTTTTCTCTCTTTTGCTTTTGTCTGAAAACACTCCCCAGCACATCCATCCCATTCTTTTACAGTATATCAAGGGCCTAGGTGTAGGCATCGTCTACCCTGGCTGAAAACAGTAGAGTGTGCCTTGTCTGTGCAAATTTTAAAGAGAGTAATTAGGTCCCAGATAGGCCTACATGCCCAGTGTCCTGTGTTCAAACCCCACAGGCAAACAAACCTGTCCCGGTTGGTTTTAGTATTGCCTACCCCATGGTGATAATTTAAAATGATGTCAGTGAAAAAAACAAATCACTCCTTAAGCAATAAAAGCTTCTGTTATTCTAGGATGTAAGGCCTTAGACACAATTGTCGTGGCCCACTGCTGTGCTTTATTAATGCATGCACAGCATCAAATTGGCATGATTTGTTTGGTTTTTCCTGAGAAGGGGCTCCCACTTGTCAGTCAGGCTGGTCTGAAACTCAAGAATGTCAGACTTAAGGTGGAGGTCCCTTCTCCTGGTTCAGATTACTATGTCTTTGTTAGCTATTCTTTCATGAGAAACATGGTGTTGTACATGGAAGTCAATTTTAAGAATTGCATGTTGCTCGTCAGCCTTCAATGAGCTGCTTCAACAGCTTAGTTCAGAAGGGGCTGAGTCCGATATAGACACAGTTTGTGTTTCCAACTCCTACAGTTTATCATGAGGTACATTTGAAAAGGCTATCAGATCACTACAATTCAGCAAAATAAAATGTTCATTGTTTCCTTCCAAGCTATTACCAGGATTGCTAATAAAAAATAATTCAAATAATTGTGCATATAGAGGAGAAGGTATAAAGAGATGATTCTCTCCTAGCTGCATATGATGGTATATGCCTGCAATCCCAGCACTCATGAGGTAGAGAGAAGAAGGACAATACTGAGTTCAAGGCCAACCTGGGCTACATAGAAAGACCCTGTCTGAGAAAAAAGTCTCACTTTCTTATCCATGGGTGTTATTTTGCCATTGGTTTTTTTTTTTTTTTTTTTTTGGTTTTTTTTTTTTTTTTTGTTTGTTTGTTTTAAGACTCAGAGGCAACTTTTTAATTACACAGACTTTAAAAAATAAATGGCAGGAACACAGGCCTAGCACCGGGTCTTTCTGATGTAAGCCTTCATCATGCTTCCACTGTATGCATATGCAGAACCTTCTAGCTTCTCAAGACTCCTCAGAGCTCCTCACAGATCCTTATGCACATCTCATTCTCCAGGTTTTCATAATGAGAAACATAATGCATCCGTGTGCTACAGCAGCCCCTTTACACTCAAATGGGTGGAAAGTAAAACAATATAAATATGTACACAATGTAAGCACTATTCAAAAGATCTGCAGTGACTATAATAATATCAGACAAAATAGATACGACATTTGTTACCAGTACTTGCTTAGTGAATGGTAGCTGTTCAACCTTTGATAAGCAGGCTACAACCATAGAACCACAGAGGTTAGGTAAGGGACCAGTCAAGAGGATTAGATCATCCTAGAAAGGGGAAATAGAATGGATAGTTCTGGATGGATGGGGGTGGAGCTGGAATTAGAGGATCAAACAGGGAGGAAGAGGAGAGAGTAAGGGAGGGAATATGGAAAGGAACAGCTAAAACTAAGGGCCATTTGAGAGATCATATGGAAACCTAAAAGAGAAGAGTCCATATGTGTTGTGTGTGTGTGTGTGTGTGTGTGTGTGTGTGTGTGTGTGTGTGTGAAGGAGATGTAAATGGAAATGCTCAATAATGAGAAAGACAGAGCCCCAACTGAACATCTCTCATCATTAAATGGAACCTCCAGTGCCAAGAATAGGTTACATATACTGAGCTGTTGGCCAAGGAGACAACATGGAAACCCCCAAACAACACAGTCTATTTCTAAGGCTATTGGTTGCACTCCACAACCTGATGGTAAGACTATATTACTGAAGACAACACTTAAATAACTCATCGACGATGGGTAAGTTGAGTTAGTGCCTAACTAGAGCCTTCACCCCTGCTGACTAGAGTTCATGGTACTGGAAAGTACGTTCCATGTTGCTAGAGGGAAAAGGAAAACATTAACCCAGCTTACAAAGTCTGTGATTTAAAAGAGTGACCTGCCAGCAAGACATGCTAGTGCAATAGTAGCACAAAGCTTGTGAGAGTAACCAACCACTATCTAATTGGAATTAAAGCCCACCCCATGAGATGGAACTGATCTCCATCACTGTTTGGGTAGCCAAGAACCTGAGACTAGATAACCTAGGAACCTGGGGGGAAACTAAGGACTACTATTCTACTAAAGGAACATAGCAATAAATGA
The DNA here is from genome assembly GCA_021653895.1 of Mastomys natalensis. Classification (NCBI taxonomy): domain Eukaryota; kingdom Metazoa; phylum Chordata; class Mammalia; order Rodentia; family Muridae; genus Mastomys; species Mastomys natalensis. The sequence goes on from JAJTUV010002326.1 coordinate 154,240, forward strand.
CTCCTAACAAGTCCTTTTATGCTGGTAACTCCTGCTATATCCATGAATCAGTGTCCTACCCAGTCATCATCAGAGAATCTTCCTCCTCTGGTAGAATGGGAACTAATACAGAGACCCACAGCTGGACAAGGTACAAAGACTGGGCGATCTTGAAACATTCAGTTCTAAATGGGATGTCTCCATCAAATCTCTTTCCTCAGGGCTCACAGAATTCTGTGAAAGATTTAAGAGATAGTGAGGATGGAGGTAACCAAGGAAACAAGGCCTTCTAGATGCAACAGAACTGATGCATATATGAGGTCATTCACAGAGACTGTGGCACAGGGACTACACAGGTCTAAGCCAGCTGGAGTCCCGGCATTGAGAGAGGAAGTGGATACAAGTCCTCATCCGTAACTCAGAAGCTATCTCCAATTAATAACTACTGGCAAAGGAAAAATTAATTTTCTCAAACAGAGTCTCACTGAATATAAAAGCCACACTTAAGGGAAACCTCATGCCCAGCAGTAGATGACCAACACAAAAAAAACTCACTGGTATTTTTGGGAGGGGGTTTTGTCTCACAGTGCTTTGTTTGGGATTTCTTTTAACCTTACAGATATTTTGCTTTTAAAAACTAATTAATTAATTAATTAATATACTTTACATCCAGATTGCAGTTTCCCTCCCTCCTCTCCTCCCAGACTTCCTACCTCCCCTCCCACAGATCTACTCCTCCTTCAGTTCTCTTCAGAAAGAGGCCTCTTATGGTTTCCAATTTTTAATGAGTTCTCCTTGTGTGCAGATCTCTGTGTCTCAGTGTCTCTATGTCTTTCTGGTGCTTTTGGCTCTCTTTTTTTCTGTTGGTTTGTTTCTTTTGTCCAATTCTGCTTTGTTTGTTTTAATTTTACCTAATTTTATTGTATCATTTTTTTCAGATGCCTGTTTGTATTCAAATGAGAGAAGAAAAGGGAATTCATTTGGGTGGGTGGGGAGGGGTGGAAGGATCTAGGAGAAGTTGGGGGAGGGGGTGCCATAATCAGACTATGCATTTAAAATTAGAGTATGTATGTATTTAAAAATAGATTTTCAATTAAAAATAAGTAAAAGTAAAAGCAAAAAGTTGTTGCCACATAAAAAGAAGGATATTTTATACCAACATATTTGGTTCAAGAAACATATAACTATTATAAACACTTATGTTCCTGACAATTAATTCCCCAAATACATGAAACTAAAATTTCATAATTGAAAAGATGAATAGACAATTTAACAGTAAGTTTGGAGATTCTGATACCCCATTTTTTTATTGTGCATGTAACAACTTAATAAGAAAAGCTGAATAATACTATACTTCTATTATACATCTATAGACTATTTTTCACAACTAAAGCAGAATACATATTTTTTTTTTTTTTTTTTTTTTTTTTTAGGGCAGGCCAAACCCTAGTTTATTTCAGTGTCAGCAACAGCTTAGCCATCAAAAAAATAAACTCTACCCAGGGCGACAGAAGTCTCTACAGCGAGGCTAAGGGCTCAGCCGCCAGGCGGCAAGCATCAAGGATGCATGGCGGGCGCTGCCCGGGTAATAAGTTAGGAAGCGGCAGCCTGGTGGTGGTGAGGGTCAGGCTTCACTTCTGGGCGGGCATGAGGTCATCAATAGCCTGACCCTGCTCAAGCCTCTGCTCCATCTCAATGAGTAACTTCACTCCGTCCACCACCATCTGCACCAGCTCCACCTCCGAGAAGCCCAGGCGGTCAGCGTTGGAGACATCAAAAACTCCACCGACAGCAGCGGTGTCCACGCCCCCTGTGCCTCGCTTCTGAAGCCGCAGCCGCTTGAGCACCTCCAGAACTTCTCGTGCTTTCCCAGGTGGGGCAACTTGATGTGCACACCCGCCGGAGTCCGGTGCCCAGGTTGGATGGGCACGTGAGGATGTAGCCCAGGTGAGGGTTCCACATGAACTCATAGTTCTTGGACTTGAAGAGAGTTTCGATCTGAGTGAGACCGGTGCAGAATCGGGTGAACACTTCCTTCATGTTGCCCCCCTTCTGCATGGAGATGACCCGCAGGTGGTCCTCCTCGTTAATCCACACCAGGAAAGTCTTATTGTCATTGTGCCATATGCCGCGAGCATCCGGCCAGTCGCGGGCCATGCCAGAGGCCAGCAACAGAGGCGACACAGGCTTGTCGAAGAGGAAGTGGTCGTCAATGAGCTGCTGCTGCTCCGCCTCGGTCATGCTCTTGAGCGCGTAGTACCTGCCAGACAGGTCGCCATCTAGGCTGGACAGGGCTTCCACTGCCAGCTTCTCGATGGCTCGGCGCTCCCCGCGGCTGCAGTGCGGGGGGAGACAGAAGCCGCGGATGCTGCGGCCTGTGCGCACCCGCGAGCTCAGCACGTAGTTGGGGTCCAGATCATCACCGCCCTGCAGGTTGTCTGGGTTAAGGTCGGTCTTGTGTTCATCAGTGGGCTGGTAGCCACCGTGCCGGTCCAGAATACATATTTTTATCAGTTGAACTTGAACTATTGACCAGGGTAGACTGAAATGTAAGGACAGTTTTCAAAATCTCAACAAAGTTAAAAGTCTGAAAAATCATATAAAATATCTTCAGCAATGACAATGGCTCGATACTAGTAATCAGTGCACACAAATTGGGTAGCACAATTCTATTTTTTATTTTATCTTATTATTATTGAGGGGACTAGGGCACTCATGTGCATGTATGGAGGTTAGAGGACAACCTTCAGGACATTAATAGCTGTCTGACAGAAATAAAAAATATTAAATGCAAATACTATGAGTAACTATAATTCACATATATTAAGTAACCTAGATGAATTAGACACATTTCTAAAACTACCCAACTACCAAAAAGAACTGATAAAAAAGAGAAAATACGAATAAGCCACAAGTAAGGCAATTTTAAAAATTATTCAGAACATTCTACAAAGAAAATCCCAGGGCCAAAATGGTTTCAATAATGAATTCTATCAAATATTAGCACCAATCTTTAACAGGGGTTTCCAAGTAAATAAAGAAGAAAGAACGAGGTGCTTGTTATACAGCTACAAAAATCAGAAAATGACATCACAGGAAAAATCATCTAACACAAATATATCTTAAGAATACAGACACAAAAATCTTCAATCAATACTAACATACTGGGCCAATAACATAAAAGACTTATTAACCATGAGAGAGTGTATTATCCCAGGATGCAAGGTTGATTTAAAATACAAAAATAGTCATTAATGTAATATACCATGATAGAACACAAAACACCTAATTGTCTCCAATTATAAAAACTCATTTATTACTTTTTCACAAGTCCAACAAACTAAGAATAGAAGGGAGTTTCTTCAATCTGTTAGAAGATTTCTATGAAGTATCTGACAGAAAATTGTTTCCTAAGACAAGACGAAAGACAAAATATCTGTTTTCATCATTTCTATAGGAAAAAGAAGTGAAATTCAGCTAAAAAAGGATGTTAGTACACAACTCTCTCTCTCTCTCTTTATATATATGTATATATATGTATATATAGATGATATTATACTGTGTGTAGAAAATATAGGGGACAGAGTATGGTGGTATATATTTGTAATCCTAGAATTCAGGGGGTGAGGCAGGAGGATCACACACTTGAGGCCATGCTGGGCTACATACTAAGACCCTGTATTAGAAAAAAAAGATAGGAAAAGAAACTATGCTAAACCCACAAAGATCTTTTTGAGGAAAAACAAACAAAAAACAAGGTCAGTAAGGTTACAATACTGAAAAATAAAATGCAAAACAAGTTTTACTTCTATTAATTAGAAATGGAAAGTTTCAAAATTAAATCAAGAAAATATCACATTTGAATTACCTTCAAACTTTAACATTTAAGAAGTAATTTTTAAGGCAGGCATTGTATCACATACCTTTAGTCCAAGCAGTATGAAAGCAGAGGTGGGCAGATCTCTTTGGGTTCTGGGGCCAGCGTGGTCTACACATCGAATTCCAGGATAGCTATAGCTAAACAGTGAGATGCTGTCTCAAAATATCTATATTTAAAACAAGGACAAGATTTATGTCTCAAATAAAGCAAAATACCATTCAAAGAAATTAAATGCTTAATACATCAAAAAAAAAATATTCCTAGGCTCCTAGGCTCTTAGATTGAATGTTAAGATGGCAATATTCCACATTGATTTACAGATTAGAGTTATCCTCATTAACATTGCAGCTAATGTTTTTGCACAAGTTAACAAACTGATTCTAAAATTCATATGAAAATGAAAGAGCCTCAGAATAGACAAAAGAGTCTTAGAAATTTAACTTTTTGCCATTTACTGAACTGTAGGGCTCCTGAGGGCATAGCTCAGTGGTAGAGGATGTGTGTATCTTGAATGGGGCCCTGTGTTCAATGCTCAACACCAAAAGACTAATATAGGAACTACACAGAGAGCAATGGACTAGAATCAAGGTGTCAGGAATACAGTCTTCCATTTAAGGTCAACTGATTTTAGACAACTGTAACAGTCTGATTAAACAAAGGAAAGAATAGTTTTGTCCTCAAATGTTCTGGCACAAAGGGATGTCCACATGCACCAGAATTAAGATAGACAATCACCTCAAATATACACAAGAATTTAACTCAAAATAGGCCAAAGATGTCAAAGTCAAACATATAAAACTCTGAGAAGAATTTTAGGTGAAATTTTACTTTCTTTTATTCAGGCACTGGCTTCTAATACATGATATCAAAGCACGAGCAACTGCATAAAAATAATAAATTGAGCTTCATCAAAACTAAAAATGGGTGCATCAAAGAATGTTACCAATACAGTGACATGACAGCTCACAGAATGGCAGAAAATATTTACCGATCATATCTCTGCTAAGGACCTTGTACCCAGAATATTCAAAGAAATTTAACAACACAAAGAAAAAAAATAACCTAATATAAAAAATTAGCAAAGGATTTAAATGGGTGTTTCTCCAAAGAAGGTATCTGAATAAATGGCCAATAAACATAGAAAGATGTTCAACATCAGAAGTTCTTAGGGAAGTATAAATCAGAGCAGAGAACAAGTCACACCTATGAGAGTAGTGGGGATGAAAAGATACCCAATGAGGAAATGTGGCAAAGGTATGAAAAAAAATCAGAATCCTTATCCATTGCTGGTGGTGAAGTAGTGCAGTTGCCATATCCAGGTGAATGAAATTAGGTCCTTGTATAATACTATGTATAAAAACCAACTTGAAACTGAGTAAAGACTCAAACACAAGACCTGAAAATATAAAACCACTAGAGGAAAATATGGGTGTGTTTTGTGACAAGACTTTTCCTGAGGATACTCAACACATACATCTACTCGCCGCAGATAAGGAGCCCATGCCAGACCAAAGTATGGATATCACAAAAGTCCAACTTGGTGAACCAATGAGTTTTATTGTGGTTACTTACGGGAATGTGGGTGAGAGGTTACTTACAGGACCAAAAATGACTCAAAGACAGCTGCATCACCAAAGCCCATCTTAGTACTACTCACCAAAGCTGGAACCCCTCCAGCATGCCGCACAGCTTGCAGGCAACTCAACATATTGGAGAGTATCCTTCCCAGGTGGCGCAGCTACTTTAAACCTCTTCCATACAGTTCAGCCTGTTTCTGCTTCTTTCAGATTGCTTTGCTAGTCTGACTCTTCTTTCCAGCTTGGTTTGTCTGAGACTGACTGTTAGATGTCTTCATTGTTTACTCTTGGGAGGATCCTAGTGAATCTGCTCAGTTTCACTGACTTCCTGAAGTTGTTTGAGTTGAGTTGTTTTAAGGAGCTTCCTTCCAGATAAAGTGTTTCAATCATGGAGGAACCTTCTACTTACATAGGAGGAAAGCTCTATGATGTTGGTCTAGACACTGATATTTTTATATTATTCCTAAATCACAGGCAACAAAAGCAAACATAAATGACACCAAATAAAAACTTCCTCAGAGCAAAGGAAACAAGCAACAGAGTGAAGAGACAACCTATAGATTGGGAGAATTTATTTGCAAACTATACATCTGATAAAAAAAAAAAAAAAAAGAAGGCACTGGATCCCCTGGAACTGGGGTTGTATATGGTTGTATACTATCAAGAGAGTGCTAGGGATCCAACGTGGGTCCTTTGTATGAACAATTAGTCTTCTTAAAAGCTGAACCATCTCTCCAGACCCTAATGTGTTATTTGACAAGAGTGTAATGTGTAGAGTCTTGTTTTTTTTTTCTTTCTTTTCTGTGTTACCAACTAGCAATACATAATGCTTGGGTCTGTCAATTCATTGGAGTTTTCATTTGAAATAGCTATACTTTAGTAATAATCACTACTTTTAATTTTTTAGCTAGAATAAGAAGAAATATTCACAGGCAGTGGTGGCGCACGCCTCTAATCGCAGCGTTTGGGAGTCAGAGGCAGGTGGATTTCTGAGTTCCAGGCCAGCCTTTGCTACAGAGTGAGTTATAGGACAGCCAGGGCTATAGAGAGAAACCCCGTCTCAAAGACCGGAAAAAAAAAACTAAAAAAAAAAAAAAAGAAAAGAAAAGAAGAAGAAATGTTCCTGAATTTATTGTTTGCACACCCTTTCCATATTAGTTAGGTAAAGAAGGACAAAGGCCCTTAAGGAAATTTTAAGTAGAAATCTCAACCCAACGGCCTATGAACAAATTACTGGCCCCAAGCCAGAAGATAACTTAATTGGATATTATTGAACAAAAAGGAGCTGGGGAGCTGGGCATAGAGGAACACATCTGGAATCTCAGCATCAGAGAGGATGGCCTTGAGTTAAAGGTCAGCCAGAACTATATGGTGAGATCTTGCCTTAGAAAAAGGACTGGGGATGTAGTTCAGTTGCCTAGAATGTACAAGACCCTGGACTTCACTTCCACCATCCCCAAATGATGAGTCAGGCACTAAAAAAAAAAAAAAAATGAACAAAGGAAGGAAGGAAGGAAGGGAGGGAGGGAGGGAGGGAGGGAGGGAGGAAGGAAGGAAGGAAGGAAGGAAGGAAGGAAGGAAGGAAGGAAGGAAGGAAGGAAGGACAAACCACTATTGTGCGGCTGGAAAGAAGAGCTATTGTTGCTTTTGCTGAGGACCTGGCTTCAGTGCCCACCACCTACATCAAATGGCTCAGAACACTCTCTGGGGAAATATGGAGAGTTCCTGGATCAGGTTGTACTTCTCCTCCAGCCTGGAAATAATTAGCCATGGCGCCTGATCCTGGCCCCTGGGCTCTTGGGTATATCCTCTGGCTCATCTTTTCTCTCCAAGCAAAAGAGCATCAGTGTGTTGCTGCAGCATGTGATTATTTCAGTTTTAGTCTCTTGTTTTACACAGTCTCTATCCATTTTAGTCCATGCTGGAACAATTTCCTAAGTATAGTTGTCTTTAAAACTCTGTGAATCACATTAAGGTTTATTCCATTACACCAAAGCTTCACTGAAAAAAAAAAAAATCTTTGAGCTAAGTCCCTCCTCACCTGAGGCTTTGGCAGAGGAATAATGCCCTTAAGCTTCTTAAGTACCCGACTGACTTGAGTCTTAGAGCCACAACCTTGGATCCTCTTATGGTTTTAGTGGTAAAGATTTTACCGTCAGACCTTTGGCTTTCGTTTTAGACCACGCCTTCTTGAGAGTGCCCTGGATTTGATGTTTGTTTCAAAGCCATTTCTTATTTTAGCACTGTTCCCACTGTGGAGGATCTAGGAATGAATCTTTAGAGCCCCAGCTTAACAGTCCTCCATGCATGTTCTCTCTGTCCTTGCACATTTTGCTATCTGTAGCACCTTGTATGCAGTTGAAGGGACGTTTCTCTAGCTGGATCATCTATGTCATTAGACACATTTCCTACTTTCCAAAAAGTTTCAGCTAACATCGGTAACTAAGTAGCACAGCGTTTCTCTGTTTTCCCCTTGGTGTTTTTAAATGACCATAGTCTCTCTTTCTCCCTGAAGTTATAGCCAGAGAAGGTCTACAGAGTCCTCTAATCTAAATAGGGAAAAAGTAAGGTTCGTAGAAACTGGTTTCATTAATTTAATTAATTTAATTAATATAATTTTCATGACTCCGTGGAGCCAGGTGTGGTGGTTCAGGCCTGTGACTTTAGCATTCAGGAGCTATAGGCAGGAGTGCAGGCCAGCCTACACCACAGAGCAAGACCCTGTCTCAAAGCAACAACAGAAGAAAATAAACAACAACAAAACCCAAACCACAAACAAAGTCTGTAGAGCTTTCAACTCGGATATGACTGAAGGTTGCCAGAGCAAATAGGAAAAGTCAGATGATGCCGTGTCCTTAAAGAGTAATTCTCGGCAACAATCCTTGTGTCTCCCCCCTCCCAACACACACACACAAGATAGCTTTTTTATACAAATTGCCAATTTCACCACATGTGGGTCTCTACACCAAGTATTTTACATACATCAGTCTAGTTAAGACTCATGAACCTGTAGTAAAGGTTTGTATCCTTTCTTATCACTTTTAATTTTTTACAGTCTAGTTGTTACCTCCCTCCCAGTCTGCCCTCCCACAGTTCCTCATCCCATTCCTCCTCCCAATTGTTTCCAAGAGGATGTCTCCCTCAGCTCCCCTCCAGACTTCCCCACTTCCTGGGGCCTCAAGTCTCTTGAAGATCGGGCTAGACCAGGCAGTCCTCTGCTGTATAGATGTCAGGGGGCCTCAGATCAGCTGCCTGGTTGGTGGCTCAGCATCTGAGAGATCTCAGGGCTCCAGGTTAGTTGAAACTTTGTCTTCCCATGGGGTCGCCCTCCTCCTCAGCTTCTTCCAGCCTTTCCCTAATTCAACCGTAGGGGTCTCTGACTTCAGTCCAATGGTTGGATGTGTCTGCACATGTCTCAGTCAGCTGCTTGTTGGGTCTCTTGGAGAGTAGCCATGTTAGGCTCCTGTCTGTAAGCACACCATAGCATCAGTAATAGTGTCAGGCCTTGGGGCCTTCCCTTGACCTGGATTCCAATTTGGGCCAGTCACTGGACCTCCTTTCCCTCAGTCTCTTCTCCATTTTTGTCCCTGCAGTTCTTTCAGACAGGAACAATTCTGGGTCAGAGTTTTTGACTGTGGGATGGCAACCCCATCCATCACTGGACATGGACTCTACAAGTTCCCTTTCCCCATTGTAGGGCATTTCATCTAAAGTCCCTCCCTCTGAGTCCCGAGAGACTCTCACCTCCTAGGTCTCTGGTACATTCTAGAGGGTCCCGCCAACCCCCACTCCCAGGTTGCATATTTCCATTCATTCTGCTGGACCTCAGGGCTTCTCTCTTGTTCCCTATCCCAATACCTGACCATGTTTACCTTCCCCCCTCCCATCCAGATCCCTCCCTCTGCCCCCTCCCCCATTATTGTTTTCTTCTCCTCAAGTGGGATTGAGGCATCCTCACTTTGGCCCTTCTTCTGGTTAACCTTCTGGAGTTCTATGGATTGTATCCTAGGCATTCTGTATTTTTTTTTGTCTAATATCCACTTATTAGTGAGTACACACCATGCATGTCCTTTGGGGTCTGAGATATCTCACTCAGGATATTTTTAGTTCCATCCATTTGCCTGCAAAATTCATGATGTCCTTGTTCTTAATAACTGAATAGTATTCCATTGTGTAAACGAACCACATTTTCTGTACCCATTCTTCTGTTGTGGGATATTTGGGTTGTTTCCAGTTTCTGGCTGTTACAGATGAAGCCGCTATATGAACATAGTGGAGCACATTCCCTGTGACATGGAAGGGCATCTTTTGGGTCTATGCCCAAGAGTGGTATAGCTGCATCTTCAGGTAGCTCTATTTCCCATTTCCAGAGTGGTTGTACCAGTTTGCAATTGCTTTCATATGTACAGAATATATGGCTCAAAAGAAGTATGGTGATCCAAGTGAAAATGGCCCCATAAACTCAGAGACTGGCATTATTGGATATGTGACCTTGTTGGAGGAAGCAGGATGTCACTGCGGGATGGGCTTTGCTACCTGTGGCTCTGGATGTAGATCTCTCAGCTACCTGTATACACACACACACACACACACACACACACACACACTTTTACCCCTCCAAGTTCTCCGATTATTCCCCCCCCCTACTTTTCCCTCCCAACTTAAATTTATTTTTATGCTTATTTTGTTGGTGTGTACATGTATGTGTCTGGGATGTGTGTTCCATAGCCTGCATGTGGAGGTCAGATGATAACTTTCAGAAATCAGTTGTCTCCCTCTATCATGTGGGGTCCAGGGATCAAATTTGGGTCTTTAGGCTTTGGCATCAAACACCTTTACCCACTGAACCATCTTACCAGCTTACCACTTAGAAACACATTTTAAAGACGGAGAGGCACAGAGAGGTGATGTGACTTGCTCAAAATGGTTCCATGTGATTCTGAAAACTGGGGCCACACCAGTGAGCTTTTATGAGTTCAAAATAGACCTGGGATTAAGAGAGCATTGGCAGGTGTTTACCACACTTAGCCAGGGCTGCATCTCTGTGCATCTAGAGGGATATACTGAGCTTCTTCATGGGAGTTCAGTTGAATCAAGAATAGCTTGGTTTTCAAAAGAGGGGAAACATCCCTCAAGAGTCTTGCTCACAGACTTTTGACAACGTTGTGTTCATAGCTCACTCATTGTCCTCACATTGAACTATCCTAGAGATTTGCCAAGGGAACGTAAGTAGGTCTTCAGGAAATAATCCAGATGTTATGTTGTCAGTAACTGAAAAAGGCGTCACTTGTGACCGTGAGAACACCAGTGTGTTTGTTACATTTATTGATTTAAGGATTTGCTGGGGATACCAGGGATTGAACTGGGACCTTCTGCAAACTAGGCCAGCTTCCGTACCACAGAACCACCCCCTCCATACACACACATCATATTACTGTCATTAAAAAAATTACTAAGGATTAGGAATATAACTCAGTGGTGGAATGATCACTGAGCTCATGTAAGTCCCTGGGCTCCATTTCCAGTATCCCAAAGAACAAACACTCCTTAAGATGATTGGCAGTCATCTCAGAAACAAACACAGTCAGGAATCTCAGTCTGCTGTCTCACTGAGTGCAGTTCTGAAATCTGATAGAGTTGAAGAGTCTGGAAAAGCAGAGTAGTGGGAGGATTAGGAAAGACTGGAATTCAAAGTGCTCACCACTGGTGAATCTATCCAGCTTGGATTCCACAAGGTGCCGCATCAAAAGGGAGCATCAGTTCTAGAGGCTGTCCAGCGAAGTCCTCTGATTTCCATACGAGGAGCTGAAAAGGGGATCTCTTAATGCGTTAAAGAGAGTGTGAATGTTTTCGAATCACTTCTCTTGTTTTCTTCTTCTTTTTCTTTTTGCTTTCTCATTCCCTGGTACCCCAGATCCCATGCAGCCCTGTGCATCAGTGCCAGGGGCAGCACCCTTATCCCTTAGGAGGCAAAAGGAAAACACCAGAGGAAGAGAAGAATTCATCTCCAGATGGAACTGCCATGGCCCCACATGTGTCAGTGGCATTTTTAACATCACTTTGTCCTCATGCGACTTAGCTATAATGCGAGCAGTTTCATGAAGTCAATGGCAGAACAGGCTTCTTGAGGCCCCTGCTTTCTGGAAGAAGCAGCCAGAGTACTCCTGGAAAGAACGTGTCAGGAAGCTCAAGGGGAGATCTTTAAAGGTGGCCATGGACCCTTACACATATACTTCAAGCAGAAGGTGCATGGATTTGACTCAAACTAACATAAACAGATTTTTAAATTCAATACCTAGTAATACTGACATTAAAATACTATGGTGGGTTTTGTTGCCATGCATGCATACAGTATGTGCTAAACAAATTCAATGTCTACTTCTCCATCTTTACCCACCCTGTACCCTTTAAGTCGTTAGTAATATTTCAAGAGTACTTTTTGAATTTTTACATATGAAAGAACATGCTGTACTTGCCTTTTATTGTCTGGCAAGATTGGAAGGAAAAGAACACCGCAAAGTCTCACATTGGCCACTGGGTGGCGCCAGCCTGGGCAGCTTTGAATAGTGCCCCTGTTGTTGAAAACAATGGTCCGAGAGACTGTAGCCCACTTGCAGGTCAGAATCTACCTGCCCAATTGCTTGTGGAACCAAAAACTACAAACACTCTCTTTAAAGTTTAAAAAGGTAATAATATTATTTAAAATATTCAGGATACTTTCCGAAATGACTGGGTATATGACTAACCTTAACTTACAAGAGAAAAAAAAAAATCCAAAGATATCAATACCGCAATAGTACAATTCTTGCAAATCTGACAAAAAAATAATTTACTATAAGTCCTTTAAAATCTATTTTAACAATATATAAAAGCATTAAAGATGAACTATTACAAGGAAACTATGCTGCTTTAATAAATGTTTATATTGTGAAATGCAATAATTAATTTGTTTGTAGACAGGGTTTTGTTTTGTGATCCAGGCTAGCCTCAAACTGTGATCCTTCTACCCCAGCTTCTCCGGTACCTAGCATTACAGGTAATGACATGGTTCTTTCTTCAGTATTTTATTGGTGTATATTCATTGGACATAGTGTTGGGTTTCATATAGACAATTTCTTTCAAGTATATCATGTACACCCTCTCCCATTCTTTCCTTTAAACTCCTCCTCCCCTACTTCTCTCTTCCTGCTGGTCTCCTCCATTCCCCTAGTCCTCATCTTTCTGCCTTCATTTTTTAAATATTCATAGTTTTACCTATCTATAAAGAATTCCAGGGTTCATAAAGGAAAGAAAAGGTATTTGTCTTTTTTTCACCTGAATTATTTTGTTTAATATGATCCTCGGTTGCCCCCATTCCACCCATCCAGTGATATGCTCCTAGATTGAGTATAACTTGGGTATACGGATAGCAGCGTTATAATTGTGCATGTGACTTACATCTGTGATCTGACCATCATGTATATACCCAGAAGTAAAATCATATTGTTGGATTTTTTTTTTAAAAAAGGAATCTCCATAGTTTTTCCCTTAGTAGTTGAGTCAAGTGACACCATTTTAACAAAACAAAGCTAATATGTCCAGAATGAACAACATACTACAACTTAAAACAAAGACAGGCTTAGCAATAGTGCTACATTGAGTAGTATTGAAGCCCGGAGCAAGGGCAAATCAAGTAATAGTCCTGCCATCTAAAACATGCAGAGAAAGAAAAACAGACATTACCAGAATCTCAAACAATAGCGGGTCAAGGCTGAAACCCCTAACACTCTTGCCTTTAGACTCCCAGAAGAAGAGAAGGGTGAAATGAAGGAATTTTTTTTGGAAAAGGTAATAGCTCAAAAAATTTCAAAACTTGGTGAAAGTGAAACCTACAGGTTCCCCAGCACTTGGGAGACTGAAGCAGGATAATCAGGAATTTGAGGTCAGCCCAGAGACCTTGTCTCAAAAGAAGGAGATGGGGACTAGGGTATGTTCCAGTAGTAGAGTGCTTGCCTAGCATGAACAAAGCCCTGGCTCTGATTGATCTATAGAAATGCCACCACCCTTTCAGAGCCTTATGAAGGGTGTGCAGTGGCTCACTGGAGAAGGGGGATCTCAAGTTCAAGGGCAATCTTGGTGTCTTAGCTGGTCAACTTTATTATCAAACCTCAACAAGCATCCATGCCTAAATACATAATAATACGACTATGGAACAGCATCAATGGTAGAAAACATATCATCTGAAATCAACCAGAGAATGGGGTGCATTCCTTACAGAAGCATACCGGTTACACAACTTAATTTCTTATCAGAAAACAAGAAGGGCAGAATACCTAAAGGTGCTGATAAATGATGATCATTATCTTTGAGTTGTTTATTAGGCGGAAATATGGTTTAGAAATTAAGTAAAAATATTCTCATGCATGTGCTACAACTGAAACTAAGAAGACCCATTGCTAGCAGATACACGTTCTTCGCACAGAATTGAAATTTTGCTAGAAATATGAACCACCAAAAATGAAAGATTGCTCGGTTCATGCTTAGCAAGACCATGGGTCTATCTCCAGCTAAGCGTGCTGGCCTGTGACCGTAACCCCAACACACAGAAGGCTGGAGCAGGTCTGTACATTTGAGGAGAGCCTGGGCTAAACAATGAGAATCTGTTTCACAAAATGGGAAAAAAAGCAAGAAAGTAAAGAAAGGAAAAGTGAAACCAAACACCAGTCTTAAAGTCTCAATGATTCAGTCCTAGGTCAGCAATCAAGTTTTAGATAGCCCTGGGGTCGAAGGAACTGTAGAGAGGAAGAATGTCTTGAAATTCCTGTCTCAACTCAGAGCAGCAGTCGGTTCCTGCACAGGACTGGCTCCATCAACATTCCACTGTGGACTGGAGGGTCTCAGAAAGCTCTACCCATCCATCAAGAGTCATCCTCTCAATCGCCATCCCTGACCTCAAGATGTACTACAGAGCAATAGTGATAAAAACGGCCTGGTATTGGTACAGAGACAGGCAGGAAGATCAGTGGAATAGAGTTGAAGACCCAGAAATGAACCCACACAACTATGGTCATCTAATCTTTGACAAAGGAGCTAAAACCATCCAGTGGAACAAGGACAGCATTTTCAACTGGAGGACAACATGCAGAAGAATGCAAATCGATCCTTTCCTATCTCCTTGTACAAAGCTCAAGTCCAAGTGGATAAAGGACCTTCACATAAAACCAGACACACTGAAACTAATAGAAGAGAAAGTGGGGAAGACCCTCGAATACCTAGGCACAGGGGAAAAGTTCCTGAATAGAACACCAATGGCCTATGCTCTAAGATCAAGAATTGACAATGGGAATTCATAAAATTGCAAAGTTTCTGTAAGGCAAAGGACACTGTCAATAGGACAAAACGGCAACCAACAGATTGGGAAAAGATCTTTACCAATCCCACATCTGATAGAGGACTAATATCCAATATATACAAAGAACTCAAGAAATTAGACTCTAGACAACCAAATAACCCAATTAAAAAATGGAGTAAGGAGCTAAACAAAGAATTCTCAACTGAGGAAATGCGAATGGCCGAGAAGCACCTAAAGAAATGTTCAGCATCCTTGGTCATCAGGGAAATGCAAATCAAAACAACCCTGAGATTCCACCTCACACCAGTCAGAATGGCTAAAATCAAAAACTCAGGTGATAGCAGATGCTGGCGAGGATGTGGAGAAAGAGGAACACTCCTCCATTGTTGGTGGGATTGCAAGATGGTGCAACCACTATGGAAAACAGTCTGGTGGTTCCTCAGAAAATTGGACATATCACTACCTGAGGACCCAGCTATACCACTCCTGGGTATATATCCAGAAGATGCTCTAACACATAACAAGGACATATGCTCCACTATGTTCATAGCAGCTTTATTTATAATAGCCAGAAACTGGAAAGAACCCAGATGCCCTTCAACAGAGGAATGGTTACAAAAAATGTGGTACATTTATACAATGGAATATTACTCAGCTATTAAAAACAATGAATTTGATAAATTCTTATATAAATGGATGGAACTAGAAAATATCATCCTGAGTGAAGCAACCCAATCACAAAAGAACATACATGGTATTCACTCACTGATTATTGGATTTTAGCCCAGAAGCCTGAAATACCCAAGATTCAACTCACAGACCACATAAAGCTCATGAAGAATGATTACCAAGTAGTGGGGGCTTCAGTCCTTCTTAGAAAGAGTAACAAAATACTCAAGGGTGCAAATATGGAGACACAGTACAGGACAGAAACCGAAGGAGAGACAGACCATTCCACCTGGATATCCATCCTATGTGCAGTCACCAAAGGTAGAGGTTGATGTGGATGTCAGGATGTACATGCTGACAGGAGCCTGATATAGCTGTCCTCTTAGAAGTCTGCAAGAGTCTGACATATTCAGAGGCAGAAGCTCACAGCTAACCATTAAACTGATCATGGGGTTCCCAATGGAGAAGATAGAGTGAAGGCTGAAGGAGTTGAGAGCATTCGCAACACCATGAGGAAAGCAACAATCCCAACCAACCAGAGCCCCCAGGGTCTAAACCACCAGCCTGGGAGCCCTTAGGGAGGGACCCATGGCTCCAGCTATATATGCAAGGGAGCTATATATATAAGTGGGAGAAGAGATCCTTGGTCCCATGAAGGCTGGACATGGGGGGGGGGGATATCCGAGGGTGGGGAGGTGAGGTATGGGGGAGGGTGGGTGGGGGTACACCAATGTGGAGACAGGAGGATGGAGGAAGGGATAGTGAGTTCCTGGGAGGGAGGGGGGGAAATGGGGTAAAGGGAGAATATCTGAAATGTAAAAAACAAAAAATTTCCAATAAAAAATAAATAAATAAATAAATTTAAAAAAAAAAAAAAAGAGTCATCCTCTCCTTTAACCACTGGTAAATTGCCCTTGCTCAAGTAACATCCACTCCACGCTCATGGAAGCAATCCCAGTTAAGTGCAGTGGAACACACACATACAAAAAGATGTGGAAGTAGGAGGGGACTTGTTAAGAGGAAGAATTTGATGGGAGGAGAAAGGGGGGTGAGGATAATGTCGGGGGATATGACCAAAATGCATCATGGGTGTGTGCAATTTGGAAGGTTTAAAAATAAAAAGAGAATCCTATTTCCAAAATTGGGTGCATTTATAAGGGTGGGAATGTAGCCCCAAGGGTGGAGGGCTTGCCTAGTACCTGTGGTGAACTCAGTCTAAAGCCTGGAAGTCCCCACTCCCTAGAAAAAGTTAACTGATTTAAGAGAAGCACTGTGATGAAGAGTACCTGCTGCCAATTAATATCCAGTCCCTAACAGCAGCACCTCCAACTTGATTTGGGGCAGTAATGCACATAGTCAAGAGTGCATTTCCTAGCCTGTCTCTGGATCTAGATATGCCCCAGATAAATCTCCTTGGCAAACAGAAGCTGTCAGTCTTCCATAAAGGTAGCTGGCAGATAACTCAGTCACTCAAAGCTGCCTGTTTGTCTTCTACGTCTAAACTGCTGTGTGGGTACAATGAATTGGGCTCCTGTAGTAATCTTGGCCCATGCCACATTTAGGAGGGAAACTGAAAATGACATGAAGAATTTTTAAATCTGGGTTCCACATGATAGAAAGGAACTACCAATAGCAACTTTCCATCTTTACATTTTTTTAAAAAAATTATGTGTATGATTGCTCTGTATGCATGTATGTCCACCATGTACATACCTGATGAGCAGGGATGTCAGAAGAGGGGTTTGGATACCCTAAAACTGGAGTTGTAGGTTGTGAGCCACCACGTGGGTGCTGAGAATCAAACCAAGTCATTTTCAATAGCAACAAGTGCTCTTAATCATGTAGCCATCTCTCCAGACCTAGACTTTTTTTTAAAAATGAGATATAAGCCTTTATTTCACTTAGTCACCTGTTTCTGGTTTTTCTATTACATGCAGCTCATATTCAACTAATTCTAGCTGAACTGCTTTCCAGAGCCAGGTAGGCCTGGCTTCAAGTAGCAGCTTTATCACTTAGTATTTGTGTGGCCTTAGGTGTGGCATGTTGGTGCTTCAACATGCTTTGGACTAATATGAAGTGCTCCATGAAAGCATATATGAAATGTGCAGCAGTCTCTCTATTGTCACCAAAGGGCTTTCTTCTTTCCACAGATTGCCAAGTAACTGGTTTCATGGGCCACTTTCACAAATGATAACGAAAATGTCTTCTCTGTGGGCTTCCAGTCATCATGACTTTTTAAGTGTCGACAATATACTTAAATGTATCTATTGACCTGTCTTTTCTCCTGTCTTTTTCCTATGGCCAAACGCTTGAATCAGAACATCCTCCTTATGAGTTGAACTTTGTGGTTACATGCCTTGTAATCTCAATACTCAGGAGGCCAAGGCAAAAGAATGCTAGTCTCTTATGTGGTAAGACCCTGCCTCAAAAAGCCAAGGGCTAGGATATAGCTCGGTGGTACAGCACTTGCTTAGTATGCACAAAGCCCTGGGTGTGGCCCTCAGTACTGTAAGATGGTAACAGCCTTACAGAAATAAGTGTTAGATGAAGAGATTCCGTGAAATCCATGGTGGATTGTTTAAACTTTACCATTTAGACTTCTAATTCTTCACTCTTGTCCTTCAGCAACTGTTCTCATCAAGACATCCAAGATACCAAGTTCCTGCAACACTAATGACACCTGTAATCTAGGACTACACTACCCTGCAGGCTTGTATTTGTAGTCATCCAAAAAAGATCACCACTTTGATAGCCAGAGGCAGTACCTACTCAGCTGTTCTCAGAAGCTTGCAGTCTTTTAGGCTTCAAATTATAAATACAGGGACACTCACTACTGTCCTTTTAATTCAATTAATCTCCATGTCCTCATATATTGCTTTAAATCCACTTTCAGCAAGATATTCTACTGAAGGCATTCTACTTCCTAGCACAGTAAACTCTACCTTTATACTTACTTAGTTTCCAATTACTATTTGCTGCAAGAAACCTTTCTTCACTCTTTGATGTCCCAGTTGTTCTGAGCTTGGCACCAATACAGAGCTTGGCATACCATATTTGCTCAGTAAACTTGACTTTCCTTTTAAACTTGTTCCACACAATTCTACACATTTGATATCACTTACCATGAATATAGTGCAAATATTTCTGCGCCTTCAGTACAAAGGCAGACACAAATTTACCCCTTTCTAATGTATTAATTGGCACATATAACTCACAAACCATTTTAGAGGTTTCTTTGCACAGGTTTATTGCTCATAGGAAAGATCAGGATTAGAGTACCAAAGACCAGAAATGAACAAGCTTTATTAAGGCAAAATCTTTATTCTCACCACATCTATCCAAATAGAAAGGCATTCAGTTCTTGAATGACTTTAACCTTAAGTCTTAGAAACAGACCCAGTACCCTATGTGGTATATGTGAAATGGAATTTTAAGTAGTAGTTTGATTCTTCAAGCTTAAAGAAAAATAGATTATGTGTGTGTGAAGAGAGGAAAGGGGGTTCAAGGAGGAGTAAGGGCAGGAAACCTATGTCTTTCTAAGTCTGTCTGCTTTATGTGCTCAGATGCCAGAGTTCATTACTCTGGGGGGGAAAAAACAAGACATATCTACCTACAGTCAGTTCTAGGGTGCAAAGGTGAGTAAGAGGGGACATACCCTGGGAAGGAATGTGTTCATTCCGTGTGCCTAATAGTGCAATACAAACTGCATTTCATCTAATGTGTTCTTACCATCAATTCACTTGCATGCATCAATACATGACCTTGGGCAATTACATTTCTGTGCCTAAACTTTCTACTGTAAAATGAGAATTATAGCACTTTATGTTGAAGAGTGGAGGAAACAGAGCAAGCATTAAGAAGAGTGCCTGGCCAGATGGATAGAAAGTAGACTGGTAGTTGACAGGGACTAAAGGTGAAGAGAGAACAGGAGTGACCTGTTTCTCTGCAGAGTGATAAAGACAGACATTCTCAAATTAGATAGTGGTGATGGTTGGGTAATTCTGTGAAGACAGTAAAGACTGCTGAATTGTACACTTCGAAAGGATGAATTTTCATGGTAAAGTGTACTTTAATAAAACTATTACAAAAATTCTTCTTAAATTAGAATAGTAAATTGATATACAGTAAATGCCCAGTAACTGTTAGTTGTTAATAATCACAAATTATTTCAGTACTATATAACAAAAGCTCACAGAATCTAGAGAAGGATCTCTAATTTACAGACATGAATCCATCGACATTCATACATTTACTTCCATCCAACCATCATAGAAAGCGACAGTCTAGTTAAAGATCACTTCAGTGCTCAAACCATACTAGCACGCACAACTTGATGGTACCCAAAAATATCAACCGACAAATTTTCATTTTCATCTCCAGGAAAAAGCAGGCAGCTCAAATGCAGTAAGTCAACAGATTATATTATATCTCCAAGTATAGGCTTATTAGCCTTCTATCACATTTTTGAGGGTACTATTTATAAAAGACAGAATCAACAGTGATATGATTATCAGTCTCATGCTATGTAACTTTGCCCAACAAAAGATCCCACAATGAAAAGATCAAATTCAACTTACCTAACTTTGAAGCCAAAACCAAACAAAGCACACACACAAAAAACCTTAATATTTGATGATTTTTAAGAAACATATAGAACATTCAAATACATTGTCATCATTAGAGTTTTTGTAATGTGAACCCCAATTAAATCAAGTCTTTACTCTTCCTATTGCTAAGACATGTAAAACAGTGTCATGGTCTCAGATGTAGGAGCAGCAGGTGATCCTCCAAGTTGGCTATGATACCCATGCATTCTGCAAGGATACTCAAAAGCTTGAAATTCCCAGAAGCATGAAATTGCACCATCCTAGAACAGGCGTTCCCCTCCTGGATGCTTCTGCCCCTCCAGTCCCCCTTTCTATAATCAACCAGTGCCTTTGCAGCAAACCAGGAAAAAAGCCATATTACAACTTCCAGAGTCAGGACTTCACTTGTTCACAGAAAGCAACAGATTTTTTTCATATTTAAAAACACTTTAATCCTTTGATCCTTTAATTCCGAAAAAGTTATAGGCCTTCAGTTTATCCACCTTTTTTTTTAGCAATGATAAGGATTAAACCTAAAGTACTGTGCATGCCTGCAAATGCTCTATCACTGAACTACAGCCTAGTCCTACAATCCCATTAAGTCAATAAAAACCACATTCATCACACCAAGAGCAACAGTTCACACACACAGGATCAAGACTTCCAATACCTTAGGTTTTAACCTTCAAATACCTTAGGGTTTTGGTCTTAGAAATTTCAGATAAATGTTTCACCGAGTAAAACTCCAGTTAAACTAAATTTAGATAAGTATGGTTACTTCATTATTATAATTACTTGGGAGATTAAAAACAACTTAGGAAAGATATTTGAATGGAAAGTTTTAACAATTTCTAGATATTGGGTAAAAGATTATTTTTATGACAATTTCAAATATTAGGGTTAAAGTATTTTTTTTTAATATAATTATTTATATTTATATCGATTAACTGGAATTGTCTTCAGCACACCAGAAAAGGGATCAGATGGTTGTGGCCATCCGTGTGATTGCTGGAATTGAACCAGACCTCTGGAAGAACAGTCAGTGCTCTTAACTGCTGAGCCATCTTTCCAGCCCAATATTTAAAGTTTTCAAGATTGAAATACCAGATATATCCTCAAGGGCTTATAATTTAAAAGATAAATTACAATGAATTCAAATATTATCCCCCAAGCACTATACAAGTTTAGGATAAGAAGGGTAATACTCAGTAATCTTTATAACTCATCCCATGAACCCATTTGGCCTAGTGTTGCTCATTTGGTTACTCTGAGAATGAGAAAAATTATGTTTTTAGAATCATATATTTATATGAAGGTAGTCTTTAAATACAAAAATCAATAAATATATTAAATTCTATGGTAAAACACATGAAATAAGAAGTTTCTATCTTTACAAGTAACTGCATATTTACAATGAATGTTTTCTGACTCCTAATGTTCATCTATTAGAGTTCTTCAATATGAAACATACAGAAGGTATCAGTTCTATTATCTTACAGGAGTCCTGTTTAGCTGAAAATCAGCCTGCCTTAGCTGTTCTGTTCCCTGAAAAGCCTTCACTCTTGTGCATAAATATCTGAGAGTACAGGTAGATGCACATGTGCAAAATGTACATATCTAAAGGGAAGCCAACCTTTACAAATAAAGTCTAAAACACACAAAACAAATTGCTATTCCCTATCCCCACCCCAACTACAGAAAAACCATATTAATGAAAAAAAAAAACCCTGCTGGCCCACTATGGAAAGGCAGCAGTGTAAACTTAACTAACCCTTCTCATGTATGTAAGCATCCTTCCATTATCCAGCCTTCAGAACACTAGATCTCTATGTCCATTTGATTAAATAATGCATGCTTCAGATGTAGCCTTCCTTTCTAGTCTGAGGCCAAGTTGTACAAAATAGTTTCTTTTGATATGCTATATCTAAGCTATACCTTAAAGGAAGGTGCCTACATGCTTATAAACCATAAACCTAGATTTCTGAGATCCTCTATTACTTAGAAAAAGCTCAAACATTAAACCAATCAAGAACTTCAGTCAAAGGAAGCTGCATGTTTGACTGCTATCCATTGTATGAAAGATTAAAAACTAGAATGTTAGCTGAGGTACTGTTACAC
The DNA here is from genome assembly GCA_021653895.1 of Mastomys natalensis. NCBI lineage: Eukaryota > Metazoa > Chordata > Mammalia > Rodentia > Muridae > Mastomys > Mastomys natalensis. The sequence continues at coordinate 176,380 of JAJTUV010002326.1, forward strand.
ATGACAGAACGGTAAGTATACAAAAATATTTTAAAGCTGATTTTTAGATGTTATTTGCTTAAAAACAAATGACAAACCAAGTATAGCAGTACCTCTGATCAAAATCTGAAAATTAGTTTAACACGTTTTCTCTTCCCACATCTACAAACCTAACCTCTTGTTGTTGCCCTCTCGAGTTTGGGGAAGAAAAGAAATGGATACAGACTGTTATTTATGAAAAGAGGCATATTCTAATAGTCATAAGGCAATGTGTTTTAAGAGCTGCACCTGAACAAATATTCTCCAAGCTGAAGATGGTCACCAACTCTTTGTAATTGGTAGAGTTGATCCACTTGCTCGAGTCACTGGTTGTCACACAAATAGCTTCATCATGCCTTAAGGAGGCATATTACTATGTATGGTATATACAAGAATTTGAAATTAATAACAAAGGAAATGACCCGCCTTGCAAATATCAGTTTCTTATATAAATGACAATGGTGGTATGTGGCTCCCTTTTAATAACCAACAGCTGAACAAGAATGGGGGAAGTTGTTAACCATTATCTTTCAGGTGAGCCTTCAGTTCATTGGTATTGAATGTGTTTTATCCGGATTTATGGAGTGAATGTGAGTATCATCCAACTAATAACAAAGTAGAATAGAAAGACAGGATACACTGCCAGGGCTTTTCTGTTTGGAGGCTGGCTGTCAGCAAGGAATGCTGTTGATGCTAAAAAAAAAAAACAAAAAGGAGTATTTAGTACAGTCATATTTTCAGAACTACTAATATTTACTAAACTCCAATGTGATTGGCATAATCTAGATCACAGGAGTACACTAAAAGTTCAGTTTTATTTGTGGCTCCTCAAGAGAATAATACAAGTTCAGTTATAGGGCGGGAGCATGTGGCCGGGGTGGTAGAGCACTTGCTTAGCATGGACAAGGTCCTAGGTTCCATCTGCAACAACACACATAAGCAGAGTTCACTTATGACTTACAACACCCAGGGCAGCTTCTTTCATATACTAAAGCTTCAAAAGTTTTTGGCTGTTTTGGATGCAAATCCTTCTTAAGCAGGTTTCTCAACCTATTCTAGAAAGACACTGAGTTATGCTCAGCAGGTTTAAATATGAGTAAGGTTATTGCTCCTATGCTAAATGCTTCATACTGCTTCCTTCTTTTTTGTGAGTTAATGGGGGAGACGGGTCTGTTTGTTACTGCCGCTACTGGCATTGTTTTTCAAACAGGGTCTTGATGTTTAATTCACTGGCCTTGAACATACCACGTAGCCAAAGTTGACTTTGAACTCATAATACTCCTGCTGCTTCCTCTCCATGGGACTATAGGGACTATAGGCCTGCAACCTATCAGCTCTCTTTAAGTGCTATCATTCTATCCATCCAATAAAAGCCTACTCATCGTCTTACTCACTAAGAATACCCCTATAGGCTGGACAGAGTGGTGCAGGCCTGTAATCCCAATAATTTGGGAGGCAAAGGCAGGAGGATCATGAGTTCAAGGCCAATCTGAGTGACACAGAGATTCTGTCTCAAACAATGTGGTTATGGACATCTTTTTGTTTATTTTGTTTTGTTCTGTGGTGTAGAGGCTTGAGCCCAGGGCCCATAAATGCTAAGTAAGCACTGTACCAAGAGGACTACTATATTCCCAGCCTTGTTATAAAATTGTCATTCTGAGACAGGGTTTGGCTAAGCTGTCCAGGCTGTCTTGAACTTGCAATCTTCTTGCCTCAAGTCTCCAAAGTAGCTGGGATTATAAGTGTACACCACCATACCTAGTAACTGTACATCTTCTAAGTTCAGATAGCCAGCTCACAAAATGTGGACATCATCACCTTTAATACTTACTTACAACAGAGGATTCTATGGCTACTACTTTCATTTGACAGCAGAATTTCATTGTTCATAATCAGCTCTTTATCTTTAACCCGTGGTTTTATTTTATCTTGGTTGTTTTTTTATGTTCTGTTACTCACCTATCACGGACCAAGCGAACATCACCAACACCACAAAAAGCCGAACCATGAAGTTTATTGGTCCCTGCCCTGCCAAGAGCAGCAGGCGGCAGATCAGCATTGCGATGTTCAAAGGAAGTATGCAGTATCCTAATACACAGAGACTCTGAAAAAAAGAACTACAAACACATATCCACAGATCCTAAGTGTCATTGAGTAGTATCAAGACATAGCTCACTGTACTGATGTCTTACGGACATTCTGTGCACTACTGCCTCCTTCCTGCTAGCCTGTCCATACCTAATGTAATTTCATGAGTCTAGTCTCTTGTATCGTATACTTTCATTTTCTCTATACTCTTCCTGTTCCCCAATTAGGCCCCATAAACGTCAATTTTCTACTATCAAATAATCTACTCTAATTCCTAGAGGTATACCATTAATCCTATAATGTAGTTCTTAATCTATTATAGTTAGAGATCAATTTGAGAATGTGTTGTACCATAGGTTTTGTCTATAAGTTTAAAAATTTAAAGAGAAAATCTGAAGCTTATCAGTGAATTTTAAAATTTATTTCAATTGAGTTTTAACAGAACTTTTTATTTGGTCCTTAAGTCAATTTTTCTTTAAAAAAAAAAAAAAAGAAGCAAAATAGCAGTCTTTCTAAAATCTACCATGTGCTACCTAGCAAACAGGAAAAAAGGTTCCTATAATACCCACATGTTTCCACCAAGAAGTTTGGAATTTAACGTGATGGTAACTGCTCCAAACCAGATGATAACGAATACTTCTGCAAACTCTGGCCTCCTCCGTCGTTGTCCCCCTCTATGGAACTTTTCTGTAGCATCCTAAGAAAACAGTATGAAAACTACGTAACCTTCTATACAAAATCGACAAAGGCATGAATTTCTCACCAGACTGCTGTAGTGTATCTCATTTGAACATCAGTATTTATTCTGTACTGTAATGTGTACTTTTTATAAGGAAAATACTAAACAGAATCTGGCAAGGTTTCCTTATTTAAAACTCCAAATGCCTGAGGACTATAAGGAGTGTTGAACTTTGACCTCTCTGGACAGTTTAACTGGCTTACTAAAAGTCTCTTGGTCAAAGCAGAAGTTATTGAACTTAAGGGCCAAACATAGCTCACAAGCATGAGATTTTTGTTGTTGTTCATAAAACATGTAAAATAGCTTTAAATTTAGTTTGACAGTATTTTTTTTTTTTTTTTTTTTTTTTTTTTTTTTTTTTTTTGGTTTTTCGAGACAGGGTTTCTCTATGTAGCCCTGGCTGTCCTGGAACTCACTCTGTAGACCAGGCTGGCCTCGAACTCAGAGATCCGCCTGCCTCTGCCTCCCAAGTGCTGGGATTAAAGGCGTGCGCCACCACCGCCCGGCAGGTTGACAGTATTTTTAAGTTGGAATGCTTCATCTAAGACTATACATTTCTAAAGATGGTTTTGGTGATGTGTATTATAATCCCAACACTGAGAAGATGGAGCCAGAAAATTCTTGAGTTAGAAGAAAAGAATGTAATTGTCTGGTGAGGATCTCCTCAGTGGTAGCGGGTCTACCTAGCCTGTATGAGGCCCTAGGTTACATTCCCAGGCAAAACAAAAAGGGATCTGTACTTCTGTGAAAAGTGAGATTTTTCACACCTGACCTCTATTCCAACAATAGCATCAGGTGTAGCTAGCAGGGCAATAAGGGCTTGCCAGTTATCAGATCAGTATTCTGGGGGCTTAGGTTACTTTTCTAGCTGTTGGCAAATCTGAATGATGGTCTGTTTGCTCGTTTTTTTTTTTTTGTTGTTGTTTGTTTTTTTTTTTACTTCTTTCAGTTTAAATTCTTTTTTTATTAGATATTTTATTTATTTACATTTCAGATACCATCCCCTTTCCCATCCTCCCCCATAAAACCCCATCCCATCCCTCCTCCTCCTTTTTGCTTTTATACCACTTTAATTACATGCAAGTATTAAAGTCAGTTCTAGGTTGAGGAACTAGCAATACAATAAATGCAAATAGTCAAGGAACAAGAAAGACAATAAACACAAATAGTCAAAGAACATGGTTGCTTGTTTTTTAACCAAGGTCTAGTTGTGTGGCCTAGGCTAAGCCTCTAAACTATCATCTTCTTGCCTCAGCTTCTTGAGTGTCAGGATTATAGGCATCATTTTCAGCTATGAATTTTTAATTCATGCATTAAGGTTTTAGAGCACATGCTCAATAATAGAAATAGTCTTTAAACTTATTTAGTTGCCGATTTTTAAAAAATCAGATTTTATATATGTAAATTTCTAAAGGACTTTGGTTTGAAACTTAGTAAATACTGAAACTGTCACTTAAATATTATGCATCTAAGAATTTAATGTAAAATGTTTTGAATTCTGAACTTAGAATACTTAGACTTGGTATGTTTTTCCTGAAAAATAATAATAATAAAAAAGGTCCATAATCTCATATTACATAGGATAAAGAAGATATCTATTAAGCCTTATCTGGTTATGCTGTCTTCCAGTATGTGGAGGAGTTTGTATTCTATGGCTGTGTATTCTATTTCAAATCCTGAGCATTGGTTTGTTGTCTGGAATCCCTATCATTTGAGTATACTGACTAATCTGGGAGGCAGGGGACCCAACACTGATGCTAGTTCTATCGCTAGACATGTCACTCGAGTTCATTTTAGGCCCACAGTTCTCTTTGCAAATAACTGTAGTGAAACTACATAAGCTCTAAGGTTAATCTTTTAAAACTCAACAATATATATATATTTTTCAAGAGCTCTTAACATCTATCCTTTGAAGGCACAGAACCAATTTCCTTAATAAGTACAAGAAAAGTAATACTACATTATGATCTAAATGAGTATATGATAAATGTAAATTTTAAAAGTCATGGTGTGGTGGCACATACTTCAAACACTAGAACTCAGGAGTCAGTACAGGAGAAGCACAAGTCTGAAGCCAGCCTGGGCTACACAGAAAGATCCAGGATAGTGTGGGCTACAGAGTACAGCTCTTATAAAAAATAAAAGAGGTCCTAAAGGCCTAGTCAATTTTTTTTCCTTAATTCTGGAACTCCATGAAAACAAAGTAGCTCAAATGAGGAAGTGTAAATACTTACAATGCAAGTGTCACACAGAGTATCAATGGGCCCCACAAATCCCCTACAATGAAAGGAAAGATAGGATGCTAAGAAACCATATGCCATATTTTCCATCTTTACCTAATTACTTACCTTCCACTCACAATTCTAGCAGCAAGTTTTACCTAAGCCCTTCCCAATCTTTCCATTTCCCTCCCTGACTTCACATATCCTTTAAAGTTTGTTCTCTTCATGTGTCATAAATTACTTTTTCTTCATCTAAACCCCATTCCAGCACATTAAGAGCTATCGACAATCTGTTCCCCATATGGACATAATAGTCAAGTAAGATATTCTGCCTGTGACTTCAGGGCCTGGAGAGAATCTCAATCACCTCAAACTCCTAACTATAGCCAAATCACATTACCAAATTCAACTGTGAGCATTTTCTAAGTTTATATTTATTGGAGACCTTCATATAATGAGCCAGGTCTTTCAACTTCTAAAATTCTGTTCTAAATTTCTGCCAAAAATTTTTATTTCTATACCTGTTTATTCCTGTAACAGCACCAGCTTTATTATTTTTGCCTTTGCTCTATAAAGCAGAAACTACAAGATATCAATGGTTTGAAACATCCTCAAAAACCTCATATACTCACAATCTCTTAACAAGGCATTACTTTTCCTTGGATACAAAACGTGCATAAATTTCCTTCCACAGCTTTTAGATCTCGCATCTGAAAGACAAAAATAACTCCATGTTCTGTGATGATCAAAGTACCAGGAAGTCCCCTCTGTTTGCCAACTAACAACTCACTCATAGGAGGAATCTTAAATTTCAGTAGAAGAAATATATTAAAAATCAAAGAACTGGGCTGGAGAGATGGCTCAGAGGTTAAGAGCACTGACTGCTCTTCCAGAGATCCTGAGTTCAATTCCCAGCAACCACATGGTGACTCACAACCATCTGCAATGGGATCCAATGCCCTCTTCTGGTGTGTCTGAAGAGAGCAATGGTGAATACATAAAACAAATAAATAAATAATTAATCTTAAAAAAAAAAAAGAATTTACAAAAAAAAAAAAAAAAATCAAAGAACCAAACAAAACTATTTCAAAGTATTAGTGCCTATTTACTCCCATAACACTGAAGCGGTCTCTCAACTAGTCTAACTTACAATGGTCCGACGAACAGATTCATTTAGTGTGGAGCTGTCACATTCTTGAGCTCGAGCTCTTGAAGGGATAGTAATCTCTCCTTCTATGGGAATGTCCTGTGAAATGGACACATCAGACAACCCTGCGAACTGAGAAAAGATGGAGGGAAAGAAAATTAAGCTTACAGCTGCAAATTGTCTCAGAAACATCACCATTTTCTAGAGTTGGGCCTGGATATTTGGGGTTTTGCATAGTAGCTAAAAATAAACGTTAGCTCAACAGACATTAGGCAATACAGATAGTTCTCAAACACTTCTTTTAATTAAAGGTGGTGGAATATAATGAAAAAAATATTGACAGTAAATGCCAGACACTTGCCTTCCAAGATTTAGTTTCTTTCCAGCATGAGTTCCAGGCCAGCCTGGTTAACACAGTAAGCCCCTGTCTATACATACCTACATACAAACACGCATACATACTTCTACACATCAGAGACACCCCAGAAGGGGGAACGGTCTGGGAAAAAGAGAAACTAAAAGCAGCTAGGTTACCTGTAACTTTGTCACAGTAGGCATAATGTATTAGTTTATGTACTTTTCAGTGGATGAGCTTCATCATTTCCAAAAGACTAAAAACTGGGGTTTGGAGAGATTTTACTCAGGGTCACAACTGATCCATAAGATGACCCAAATTACCTTGTCCCTTTAGTGCTGGGGACTGGACCTAAAGGGTCTTACATATGCAAAGCAATCAATTTACCACTGAGCTACATCCCCACACTCAATACACTCCTTTAAAGTTTCATTCCTGGTGCCTAAAAGATGGCGTGAAACACTCTAGACGCTCGATAAATATTTTTTTGCTGAAGAGAGGAACAAATAGAGCTAGTAAGCAGCAGAGTTGGGACTTGAATCAAGTTCCCTTGCCTCTCAGTTCACTTCTCCACTGTTACGCTGCCAATTTAAAATAAAAGAAATGGAATCATTTATTGAGCAAACACTATATAAGCAAATACTGTTTGGGCGGAAGAACGTCAGGGCATAACAATGACTTCCTTATACTTCTCCACTCATGACTGTATTAGGGACTTCATATAAGTTATCTCATCTTCCTGAAAACTCTTAAAGGCGGGTATCTTCATTTCCATGTAAGAGACAAAAACACCCTTCATTGAAATGAAGTGCTCAAACTTACACAAGCTTCAGTGTGCATGGACTCTAGCTCACATGGGTTTACCTGTAAAGCCTGTGGTCTTAAACAGTATTGCATTCTTAAACAGTTCTTAACAGGAGGCTCTTAGTAACATACATAGGGGATAACAAGCACCTGGAAATAATAATTAGCCTACTAGAGTCACTGAACAAGTAAAGGTTCAGGTTACAACCAATAAAACGACAACATCCTGTGGGAAGCAATTTCATTACTTCTGTAGTACTTCGCAATGACCGGTGACAAGCCTTGATAAAATGACAGTGATAGAAGATACTTTAGAAACCACCCCAAGCTCAGCATTTAACTCATTGTCAAGGAATCCCGAGAGTGTGGAAGGGCAGCGGAGATTCACAGAAAGACATAGAAGGACAGTGAACAGGAAGGGAAAGGCTGAAGGAACAGGTGTAGTGCTAGCTGGTTGTAGTAGCAACGGCCTGCAGGCCCAAGAAGCTCCAGCTCTCTGACCTCGACGCGGTCCCGACTTCTTTATCGGGAGCTCTGCCTCACCCTCAGTCCTTTCTGTCACAGTACTCTAACTCACCAGGGGCTTAGATGACGCTGCCTCCTGTTCTCCCGGAGAGTCCTCCGCTTCCGCCATCTTGATAAAACTCCGTCCGTTCCCCTCCCATGCGTCTTTGCGAAACCTGAGACGTGGAGACCGCGCGGCTGGTCAGCGCTCTGTCGCGTGGAGACGGCGTCACGACAGGCGCCTGAGGCTGGCTGCTGCAGTGCACGGCCGGCTCCTGTGGTCCGGTAGCCTCTGAACTCGAGACCGAGCTCCTCTTTGCTCACTTTGGGGGGCCCGGTATCAATAGGTGGCGCTCCGCCTTTCACCCCACTAAGAGCACAGGCTAGACTCTCCGAAACGCCCAGCGGTGCCCCAAGTTCCAGCCGAACTTAGCAGGGCCCCGCGGCGCACAGCCGAACGCAATCGAGCCCAGAAGCTCCAGACGAACTTAGCCGAGCCCAGTGACGCACAGCCAAACCTAATCGAGCCCAGAGGCTCCAGACGAACTCAGCCGAGCCCCGCTACGCACAGCCGAACCCAATCGAGCCCAGAGGCTCCAGACGAACTTAGCCGAGCCCAGTGACGCACAGCCAAACCTAATCGAGCCCAGAGGCTCCAGACGAACTCAGCCGAGCCCCGCTACGCACAGCCGAACCCATTCGAGCCCAGAGGCTCCAGACGAACTCAGCCGAGCCCCGCTACGCACAGCCGAACCCAACCGAACCCAGAGGCTCCAGCCAAACTTAGCCAAGCCCAGCGGTGCACAGCCGAACCTAGCTGAACTTAGCCGAGCTTAGCGGAACCTAGCGGTGCATAGCCAAACACAATCGAGTCCAGCGGTGCATAGCCGAACCTAGCCGAACACACCTGAGCCCAGCAACGCACAGCCGAACACAATAGAGCCCAGAGGCGCACAGCCGAACCTAGCTGAATGCAGCGAGTCCAGCTGCGCACAGCCGAACCCAATCGAGCCCAGAGGCTCCAGATAAACTTAGCGGAGCCTAGTAGCAGTCAGCCAAGCCCAGCAAAGCACAGCCGAACTTAGCCGAACCCAGCGGTACACAGCCAAATACAATCGAGCCCAGAGGCTTCCAGCCGAACGTAGCAGAGCCCAGAGGTACACAGCCGAACATAGCCGAACGCAGCCGAGCCCAGAGGCTCATAGCCGAAGCTATTCGGCGAACAGCCGAACGCAGCCGAACGCAGCCGAGCCCAGCAGCCCACAGCCGAACCAATCTGAACGCAGCCGTGCCCTGCGGCACACAGCCGGACCTAGTGGAGCCCAGACCAACGAAATCGAATGCATAGGCGTTCAGCCAAGCGCTGCCGAGCCCAGAGGCGCCCAGTCAATCCCAACCGAACCTAGGAGCACCCAGCTGAAAGTAGGCTATCCCACCACTAGCGCCGCTGCGGAGCAAAGCGGAGCCCAGTGGGTCTTAGAGAAACACAACTGAACCAGACGCGCCCAAGTAGGATCAGCTGGCAGCTGAGACTAGCAGCGCTTGACAGGGCCGGTTCACGGGAAGTGGCTCTGAAGTGCCATTCCCCATGTCCCCAACAGGGCTCTCTTCTAGGGAAAAAGAAAAAGGCCTTCAAGTTGAAGAACTTGATCCCCTCGTCCTCTGCTCCTTCTACTACCGCCCTTGCCTTACTAGTTCCCTGAACTTCTTAGCCAGTTGCAATCTCCTTCAAAGCCCTTAAACCTTTGTATTGTCTCCCCACAGATACTGCACAATTAGTCTCTCCTTCATCTCCTATCAAGTGGGAGAGCTTCACTAGACTAACGTCCCAACACCACTACAACTTTAAAGTTGCTAAGTTAGTTGGGGGCGAGTACTGAAAATGTCCTTGATCAGTAGTGGCTCCTGGGGTGGGTAGTGGGCGGGAAATGGTTAGGGTTTAGCTACTGTAACCAAAAAGAAAAGAAAAAAAAAAAAAAGACCCACCCCTGCCTGGACCAAATTTCACCCCTACCTCATCCTGGCAAATTTAAGATGTTTCTGACTCCTGGTTGATCTGGCTCACCTCTTACCCCAGACTTAAGTGATGTCAAACAAGAGAGCCATTGTTGACGCCATCAACCTTCTCCCTATGCAGATGCCTTCTGAGCCGGTAAAAAAAAATGCCGTGTTAGGTATTTAACCAAGAGAGGTGGAAACTGAGTAAAATGCATTGCTTCATGTATTTAGATAGGTAATTCAGAAAGGAGCCCAGGTAATAGATGAAGGAGGAGATACTACAGAAAGCCAGGCTTCCCAGAATAAGCTTCGGGGTATAGCTGTTATTTATTTTACTTAAATGTTAATACAATAAATCTCCTTCAAACCAAATAAATTTTCAGTATTTAAACAAATACTTGTGGAAGGGATAACAAATTTAGGCTTTGCTTGTAAGTCCCAAAGGCAGGAAGACTGTTGTTACTTTGAAGCCAGTTTAGTCTACATAGAAAATTTCAGGCCAGTCACGGCTACTTGGCAAAACCTTGTCTTAAATCTTTAGGCTAGTTGATACGAACTTATTTAAATCACAAAAGACTATCAAATGCTAGGCATGACAGCCCAAGGCAGCTAGGAATCACATCACTAAGGGGTGGCAGGAAGATCAAGATCATCCTGGGATACACAGAGAGACTTGTCTAACAAACCAATTATAACAACAGCAAAATGTCTTACACAGCTACTTCAAAGGCAGCCTTGGCCTTCCATCCTAATCCTTCCTTCTGCTACTCCTCTACCCGGTCTCCCACTAATCCAATCACTCAAGTCTCTTCCTACTTCCATTGATAACTACTTCTAGTTCCTTGCCAGACTCCAACATTCGTTATCCCACCTCACTACTGCAACCCAGAGTTGGTCTCTAACCTCATCTCTTAGCTTCTTTACCGCTCTTTCAAAATGGCATTGATAGCTGGGCAGTGGTGGCGCAGGCCTTTAATCCCAGCACTTGGGAGGCAGAGGTAGGCAAATTTCTGAGTTCGAGGTCTGCCTGGTCTACAGAGTGAGTTCCAGGACAGCCCGGGCTACGCGGAGAAACCCTGTATCGAAAAACCAAAAAAAAAAAAAAAAAAAAAAAGCCATTGGTGCTTCTTTAAGAGGAGGAAAGGCCATAAACAAGCCAAGACGTTTTTCAGGATACCTAAGGATTATTTCAGACTCTTGGTGCTCCCTGTTCTGTTAACTAAGCGGTACTAGCTGGGTGTGATGCTCTGAGTTGACAAAAGAAAGGTTGTGAACAAAGAGGGTGGCATAAAAACTCTTAAAATAGAAACTTTTTTCATCAAAATGTTATCTCCCCAAAGTTCTAAAGGAATCTGGTATCCTGTGTTAGCTTTATTGGTTTTCAGACAGGGTCCCTTATTCAGTCTACCTTCAAATTCCTTATGTTGTGTGGATGGCCTCAAACATCTGACCCTTCTTTCTCCATCTCTGGAGTACAAGCAGGTGTAGGCCACTATACCCTTCAGCAGTGCTACACATTAGATGTAGGGCAGGGTCTCAAGCATGCTAGACCTAGTAAGCTACATCCCCAATATTCAGTATTCCTTTCTATGCTTCCAGTTTACTCTCTGTCAGAACATGGGAATCCAGAGGGCAGTAGGATTTGTAGGACAAGCAATAGTTGCTTAGAAACTTTGCAAGTACTAGAATTCAGATTAATATTTTGTTTAGAAAGTATGGAGAATTGTATTAGTTCTATATTTCAATACCATATAATTTATAACTATAAAATTAACTGAAAAACTTTGAGAAAATATTTTCTTAGAAAATAATAGTCGTAAGTCAGAAGCCAGACATGGTGGCACACACTTGTAATCTTAACACTCAGGACATGAAGGTAAGAGTGTAAGACCAACTTCAATTCCATAGGGACTACATAAAAACTTTGAGGCCAGCCTGAACTACAAGAAACCCTGTTTCAAAAACAGATCAAAGTTAGTGATACGTACATTTCTGTAAGCCTAACACTTGAGACACCAAGCTAGGAGGCCAGTCTGGGCAACATATGAGATAGTCTCAAAAACAATTTACTCAGAAAGATAGAGGGAAATTTTATTAGAACAAAATTTGTAAGAAAAAATTAATATATAAAAGGCAAGATACACCGTTTGTATTGTATGATATTATGGGGGTAAAAAAGTACATGCTGTAGATACATATATTTACATATACGTATACTTCTATATTCACGAACAGACTAACTAAACCAGTAACTGCCTCTGGGGAGAGTAACTGGCTGTGGTAGGATGTGGATCAACTTTCATTGGAGCATTGGCCTAGTGTAGGCCTATAGGACTGACTATTCATTATATGACTTTTAATGGAGCGTGGTTCTTTCCCTTAATTTCTTTTTCTTTCATTTCTCTCTCTCTCTCTCTCTCTCTCTCTCTCTCTCTCTCTCTCTCTCTCCCTCCCTCTTTCTCTCTCTCTCTCTTTCTCTCCTCCTCCTCTTCCTCCTCTTCCTCCTCCTCTTTTTCCTCCTCCTCCTCCTTTCTTTCTCCTCCTTTCCTTCTTCCTCCTCCTCCTTTCTTCAAACAGGATCAGACTGACCTCAAAGCTCAAAGTTTTTATGTAGCACAGGCTGGCCTGAAACTCACAATCCTGCCTCAGTGTTCTGAATGCTAGGATTACAGGGGTGGAACATGGCATTTAGCCAGTCTAAAATTGTTTATGATACATGCATATGAGTTTTTTTTGAAAACTGCCAAAAATATAACCGCCCAAGTCCACTTGTCCGAACCAAGTGTTTTCCCAATATGTTTATCCAAGCCTTCAAAACATGGTGATTCCTACACAGTATAAAAGTTCCCAGAGAAAAGGAAAGGGATGTTTACAAATTTATTTCAGGAATCTAGTATAACTATGGTATAAAGTCTGACAAAAAAATATCATTTCAAAAGTTTCTATTAGTCTCCTTTTTAAATATATACATAAATACCCGTGCGGCTTAGAACAGACCACACCAGACCAAACGGTTCCAAGTGGAGTTTATTCAGGAGATAGGGAAAAGATGGGGGGTGGGGAAGAAGAAGAGGAAGAAGATGGAAGAAGAGAGGAAGAAGAGAGCAAGGTCAGGGGTTTCTGCCTGTTTTATATGGGTGGTGACATATCCTCTCCCAGGTAAAGGTGGGACGTAGTCAGGTGGATTCTGGGAATGTATGGTGCCTAGCTATGATGTCACTGGGTTCGGAACCCAATACCAACATACCTCCCTTTTTTCTTATTATAAAGAGAAGAAAAAAAGGGAGGGGAAGCCGATGGTGAAAGGGGAGTTGGGGCACTGTGTCTCTTAAACTACTTCCTGCTGTGTAGGGGCATAGTCTATTTTGGGGTGTAGCTGGCTTTCATCATCAGGGTCAACTTGGTAGATGTGTGCATCGGGTTCCTCTGTGGACAGCGGCTGGTAACCCTGTAACAGGAAGTGATCAATAGTTTGGTTAGAAATAATAACACCAGGAGGATGACTAAAAAGGGTGTTACAAAAGAAAGTATGACTTTTGAAAAATCTCAGAACTTGGAAGTCTCACATTCCCTAAAAACAGCATTCTTCTTGGAGGAACCAGCAAAGACCATCTTCTTTTAGCTGTCAGGACATCTAGCCCCTGTCAGTTCTGAAGCACCACAGCTGGAATCCTGCGGGTCTTGTATGTAGAAAAGAGTGTCTTGTGGTGTTGGTAGAAGAAGTGGTTGGTTCATGATGCTAGCATATGTATCTGACAAGACCAATATGGGCAGCCCCCATAATTGTCTGGCCAGTTTCTATAATAATCTTCTATCTGGTCAAAGAGAAAGCAAGTGTAGAGAACATAATATTTAGATGGGACAACAGATATAGGGATGAAAACAATTTGGATTGGTTCTTGGCATCCAGCTATGGAGCAGTTTCCTGACCCTGTTTGGAAAGACTGTTATCTGTGGGGGTCTCTTGAACCTCGAACCTCCAGATGTAAGGGCTGACCTGGATAGAAACAAGCAGTAGGGGTAGGATGAGAGACCCATGTCTAATCCAGTGAGGTCGAGCTCGGCTGCTGGAGTGGAGTCTCATTTTCTGGGATTGAGGTGAGTGATCTCAAAGTCCTCTGGAGCTTAATAGAGCACGGTCCTGTTAGGGTCGACATGTATGAAGAAGAGTCGATTTTAGATGGAGGGATGAAAGGCTTGAAGTGAGACAAGTGGACCCAATGAGGGAGTCCTTCAAGTTTAGCAGCTGTAGGGATCATAAGAATTACCTTAAAAGGGCTCTGCCATTTGGGAGAGAGAGGTGAGGGCTGATGATCTGGAGGGGAGAGAAGGACTTGGTCTCCAATGTTGACAGGCAGTGAACAGGAGACAGTGTGTGGTCAAGGTAGATGGTTGTCAGCAAAGTTCCACAAGAGAAATGGAGGTGGCAAAGTAATGGGGTGAGCATTGGTCTGGGATGGGAGAGCATTAAGGTGAAAGACCAGGAGTTAGAACTAGATGTCCATAAATGAGTTCAAAGGGTGAGATGAGGAGAGGCCACTTGGGGATAGCTCGTAGCCTGAAAAGAGCCAGAGGTAGGAGTTTTACCCAGTCAAGGTGAAGTTCCTGTGACAGCTTGACAAGAGTGGTTTTTAAAGAGCGGTTAATTCTTTCTACCTTACCTGAAGATTGAGGGTGGTAGGGAATGTGAAAATGTCAGGGGATGTCTAGGGCCTTAGAATTTGAGAAACCTGGGAAGTAAATTCAGAACCATTGTCTGACTGAAGGGAGTCTGGGACACCAAATCGGGGGATGATCTCTCTGAGAAGGAGATCAGAGACTGTCTGAGCCCTTTTGTTAATTGTGAGAAAAGCCTCTACCCAGCCTGAGAAGTGTCCACCAAGACCAGGAGGTACTTGGCGAGTTTGACAGCAGGCATGTGGGTAAAGTCAAGTTGCCAGTCAGTTCCAAGAAGGGAACCTCTAGCCTGATGGGTAGGAAAAGGGGTGGTACAATACCTTGAGTTGGGATCTGACATCTGACAGATTTTACAAGAAGCAGTGATAGATTTTAAGAAACTTAAGTCCTCAGGAGTAGGCTGTAGGTGGGTCTTAACAAAAATAAGACAATGCTTAGCTGTTGGGATGAAAGAGTTGGTGAAGGTAGGACAGAGTTTGACGAGTGTCAGGGGGTGTAGGTGAGGATGTGGGTTGTATTGTAAGAATGTCCTAGGAAGGGTGAAATGAGTCTAGGCCCCTAAGGGCCACAGCTCTAGCTGCCTCATCAGCTCGGTTGTTTCCCTTGGAGACAATAGAGTCATCTGTCTGGTGGGATCTGCAGTGGACAATCCCAATAGCTGTGGGGAGATGGGAGGCCTTTAGCATGTCCATAATTTGGTTTGCATTAGTTACTGATCTTCCTTTTGTGGTAAGTAACCCTCACTCCTTCCAGATAGCAGCATGGGACAGGAGGATATGGAAAGCATATTTGTAATCTGTGTAGATGTTGAGAGATTGTCCCTGTGCCAGCTGGAAGGCACGGGTAAGGGCTATTAGTTCAGCCTGTTGGTTAGTGGTATGAGCAGGAAGGGCCTGTGCCTCCACCATCTTGGTGTCTGACACTATGGCATAGCTAGTTTTCCTGGCCCCTTCATGTAGAAAGGAGCTTCCATCTGTATACCAGGTGAAGATGACTTGAGGCAATGTGCCCTCCTGTATGTGTGAAGGATGAGATAATAGTTCCTCTAAAGTTTCGGTACAGGAGTGAGATAGGGAGTAGTCAGTGTTAGGTCGAGGGAGAAGATTGGAAATATTAAGAGGTGGGCATGATTGAAAGGTGAGGGTGGAGTCTTCTATTAGAGCTACCTGAAGAGAAAGAATCCTGGAGGGAGGTAGAGTCTGTAAGCCTTTATAAGTTAGGAGCTGTGACAGGTTGTGAGAAGAGAGGACAGTTATAGGCGATCCCAGGGTTAGTTTCTTTGATTCTCAAATAAGGAGTTCAGCAGCTCCTAAGGTAAGAATACAAGGTGCCCATCCCTGGATGGTTAGATCTAGTCTTTTTGACAAGTATGCTACAGGTGCAAAAGATGGTCCCAATTGGTGACCTAAGACTCCAAGGGCAAATTCCTCCTTTTTGGTTACGTAGAGGGAGAAAGGACGAGTCAGGTCAGGGAGATGTAGGAAATGCAGTAGTAATAAATGATCATTTAGTAGGTCAAAGAAAAACTCATTACTTTGATACCTTGATGCTGAAAATGCTAGTTATTTTTTTTTCTTATGCTGGAGATCCAGGGCTTTATGAATTCTAGACTAGCGATCTACCACCTAGTTACATCTTTGGGGCTCTTTTTCCTGGGAACAAGTACATTAATACAATAGGAGAAAGAACTGAATATAACAAAGGATATCTGTCTCCAAAGGAAAATCAACACCATGATATACCTGGCTTCCACCAGGAAAGTCCCAAACAAGTAGGAAATGCCTGTTATCACAATGGTTGTCCTGTTGAAAATGAAGGACCCAGGGCACAGATGTCAAAGTATTTTTCCAGACTAGAAATAATACGAAAGTTTTAATAAAGAATATGCACTATGGACTTGCCAGGAAGGATGTGTCCACCAATGCAATGTTAGGAGGATAACTGGTTGCTTGCTGATTGGATTTGAGGCCTGCCCTGCAGGAAGGAATTCTTGTCTGGTATCTTAAACCTGGGAAACCTGCCCAGCAGGGAGGTTGTAAACCCTGGAGGGGATCCTGAAAGGATGTAATTTTAAAGCCCAGCCATGGATCAGGCAGCCCCATCTCCACTTTCATCCCTGACTAGCTTAGAAGATAGACCCAGATGATACCCACCGTCCTTTAAGTCTCTTCTTTAACCTGTAAAATCATTCCTTTACTTTTAAAAAGCATAGACTCTAAGAACATCACGTTAGTATCCATCCACTGCTCAGGCTACAATATCTGCAGCAGCTGTTTTCCTCCTCACAGACATGGACAGGCATCCAACTGAGGTATTGTGAGTTCCCTAGCAGACTAGGGCCAGGATTTGTCTGGGGGGTGGGGGAAGGGAGTTTACATCAAAGAAGGTATTGGTGTCCCCCACATCCTGCTTCCACCCCTTCCCTGCCTCTGCTTGGGAATCAGGCAGCTGGAGTGTAGGCCTGAAACTGACTCTATCCTCTAAAAAAATGTAAGAAGGGTCTCCCACTTCTCCCATGCTGGCTTTCATTGCTCTCTTCAGAGACCCTGCCATGTTGTCTCTGGTGTTACGGCCCCCTACAATGCTCTTGCCTGTCTTTCCATGGAGTTAGTAACTATTCCAATAAAGTCCTTCCTTCCCAGTAATCTTTCTCAATGTCCCTCTTGAATACAACCTCCAGAATCTTTGAGGACTTCCAACCGTTATTTTGGTAAATAAATATATTGTGCCGCCCCCCCAAAAACCCCTTCCTTCTTCTATATACTTATGCTTATGTCTACAGGCAAGTGCCGTCTTAGCTTTGGTCAGATTTTCTTTTCTTCTCTCCTCTATAACCTCTCTATTTGCCTCCATTTCTTAACCTTTCATTCATGCTGTGGCCCAGCCAGATCCGAACCCACTTCTTTAGTGCTTTTCCACTTCTTTGAGGCTTCGTAACTCTTATTTCCATACCAATCTCCACAGTCAGTTGTCTCTATACCCCCCCACCCCGCCCTGATCCATGACATCCCTGGACTTTCTAACAGTCTCTGACTAAAGATTGCCTTGGCATTGGGCTAGGAGGAGGTCCGGTGACAAAGCCCTTGCAGATGCACTCAGGATTTCGGTTACATTACTATTCTTTTTTTTTTTTAATCTTCAAATTTTCTTTCTTTAAAATTTTTTATTGGATAGTTTATTTACATTTCAGATGTAATCCCCTTCCCCCCTCCCGACCCAGGAACCTCCTATCCCATCCTCCCTCCTCCTGCTTCTATGAGGATGTGCCCCCACCCTCTCACTCCCACCTCGCCACCCTCGAATTCCCCCACACTGGGCATCCAGCCTTCATGGGACCAAGGACCTCCTCTCCCACCTATGCCCGACAGTGTCATCCTCCCCTACATATACAGCTGGAGCCATGGGTCCTCCCTATGTGCTCCCAGGCTGGTGGTTTAGACCCTGGGAGCTCTGGTTGGTTGATATTGTTGCTCTCCCCATGGGGCCACAAACCCTTTCAACTCCTTCAGTCTTCTCTCTCACTCCTCCATTGAGAACAGTAGCTGTGAGCTTCTGTCTCTGTATATTTCAGGCTCTGGCAGACACACACCTGTCCCCTGTTCAATCAACAGGGCCAGATATATGAAGAAAGTGAAGGTGAGTGCTAGGTTTAACGTTGCTGGAGACAAACATCATCGATGCTCTTACTCAGTGGTGGACCCCAGATGTTACACTGACTGTCAGGCAAGATGCGTCCATTCACCCGTGAAATAGTGTCATGGATGTTCTGGAGATGATCAACCACTTTCAGATTAGATTTGAGACCTGCTTCACAGGACAGTATTCATATTTGTTACTCTGAATCTTGTCAAAAGGCAATGGCTGGCAAAGTCATAGGCTTTAGGGGTGGGAGCTTACCACTTTTATCCTGTTAATTGGATATGTTGTCACACCATTATCTGACTACTTTACATTTGTACCTGTAGATTACTACTGCTCTCAACTTGGACCAGAGAAATGTCTTCTTGTAGCAGGCCATGGTTAATACAGAAACTTATAACTGATCAAAGTGGTGAGAAACCTGACTGCTGAATACTTGGTCCTAAGTGGGGCACATACATATATCACCCCTTCAGGCTCAGAGACCATTATGAAAGAGGTTTGGGGAAAGCATGAGAGCCAGAGGATTGGAAAGACGATCTGTAAAATTATCTTCTGGGCAGGGCACAGCCATTGTGCTCATAAACTCACCACACCTGTGATTATCTACACACGACCTGAACAAAATTGGATTCTTCAACATTCCTGTCCTGGATTATTGAGGAGCTCTTGAGGCCCCACCCCTAGATGAAGTGGCAGTTAATGACTATTGAGGAAAGGGAGTGTTTTTTTCTTAGGGTAATTTTTCAGTTTTTCTTCAGTTAATGGCTGTTGGGGAAGGGAAGTAATTTTTCTTTAGACAGTTAACAGCTGTTGGAGGAAGAGGAGGGTATATTTTTCTTTACTGGTAAATTTCCCATGATGCAATCACTAGCCCTACAGTCATGCACATACAAACCAAATAAGAGCACCAGAGAGTGTGGGAGGGAGGGAAAGAGGAAGAAATGGGGATGAATATGATCAAAATATACTATATATGCATGAAATTGTAAAAGAATAAAGAAAGAAAGAAATGTCACTGGAAGATATGATTTGAAGTGAATCTTGAGACCTACCCCTTTGTTTCTCTTGTTGGCTAATTCACACCAGCTCAAACAAAAGCCTTTCCTGCTGTGGGTGCATATTCCCTTTGTAAACTTTGTATACTTTATAAACTCTGTAAACCCTCATAGCACACAAGTGAGCAGGCCCTGCCCCCAGACTTCCCTAATGGTTCCAATGGCCTTCCCTAACAGCTGTTGTTAGCATTCTGTTAAACTCCACCTCCACAGTTACCTAGCAACAGCTAGGTATGCTCCTCCCCAAAGCTACCTGGGAACAGCCAGGTAGCCCTGCCTACTATTATAAAAGGGGCTGTCTGGCCCCTCCTCTCTCTCTTGCCCTCTTGCCCTCTTGCCCTCTTGCCCTCTTGCCCTCTTGCCCTCTTGCCCTCTTGCTCTCTTGCTCTCTTGCCCCTGACCCGCTCGCCTGCAGGTTGTATCCCTTTCCCTCCCCTCTCCTCTCCCCTCTCCGTGTGGTCATGGCTGGCCACCACCTCCACCTCTCTCTGCTCTCCCCTCTGCCCTAAATAAACTTCTCTTCGGGGAAACCCTCTGCCGCCGCCGTTTTTTCTCTTTTTTAAATAACAAGAGCTGTAATGGTCATTTCCAGTCTGAGGTGGGAGAGTGGCTTGGGCCCTACTCTACAGGAAAAAAAATACCAGTTCCTAAACTTGCCCCAAGATTAGGCCACAGAATCACTCCAATCCAGACCACCCTGGAAGCTCCGCCCACAACAAACAAAATCCTATGTAAACCCCTGCGTTCTGCCCAGCTCTCTGTTGCTTCCCCAGAAGCCACCGTCCTGGGTTTTTTTCCTCCCAATAAATCTCTTGAATGAGTTTTTTTTTTTTTTTTTTCTTGCAGTATGACTCTGTGGCTTCTGAATGCCAGTATACCTTTCCATCTGAATTGTAACACAGCTTTCATTTTCTGGCTGCCTTCATTTTCAGCTTCCTCTGCTAGAGGATGAGCATAAATTTAAAGCCAGCCTGGGCTACACAGTGTATCTCAGACAAACAAACAAACACATCCAGAAATTCAATAATAAAAATTAAATAAATGGGTTTTTAAAGGGGGCAAAGGGTCGGCTGAAGGGATATCTTACAGTTTAAAAGCATTAGCTGCTCTTTCAAAGGACCAGGGTACATTTCCCAGCATCGACATGGCAGCTCAAAAGTATCTGTAATTCTAGTTCCTGGGGATTCCTCATGGAAATAGAAAAAAAAAAATCTTTATTTTTATTTTATTAATTTGTTTAAAAATTTTTTTTGGTTGTGTTTTGAAACAGGATCTCTCTATTTATCCCCAGAACTTGCTCTGTAGACTTGGCTGGCCTCAAACTCACAAAGATCTACTTGCATTTGTCTCCAGAGTGCTGGAATTAAAGGCATGTGCCACCACTCCCAGACCTGGAAAAGATGTTTAGAAATTTGTATAAAAGTATGAAAGATCCAAGATAATTAACACAATCCTAAACAAAAAGTATAATGCTGGAAGGGTCTCTATACTTGACTTCAGGTTATACCACACTACAGAGCAACAAAACCAACATGTTATTGGCACAAAACACATGCATCCGTGTATCAATGCATGGATAAGGTGAAACCGAGGACCACACATAAGCTTAAGCAACACAGTCAACTCATTTTTTAGCAAAAATCTCCAAAATAAGCATTGGAAGGAAGATAACCTCTTCAGCAAATAGTGCTGGGAAAACTGGACTTCCACATGCTGAAAGTAGATCCCTCTATCACCCCGAATAAAAATGACGAGAAACAGACCAAAGACATTAATGTAAGACTAGAAATTCTGAAACTGCTAGGATTATGGGGAAACACTTTAACAAAACACTTAACAACACAGACTATAGGCAAAGACGTTGTCCATAGAAGTCTAGTCACTCAGGGCACCAAGGACAAATATGAACCCAGTGAGATTAAAAAGCTTCTGCACAGCAAAGGCCACAGCTAACTGAATGAAGAGATAACCTATCGAATAGGAGAAAACTCTTGCTAGCTATACGTCTGACAGAGAATTCATCTTTAGAATGTTCAAAAAAACCCTCCAAAACTTAAATAAGGAATCAGCTTGATCAATAAATAGGCTAATAAAATGAGTAGGCAGTTATCAACAGATGAAACTCAAATGACAAATAAACATGAATCATGAACTATGTTCAACTTTATTAGACATGAGAGAAATGCAAACAAACGAACATACAAACAAACAAACAACCCTGAAAAACTACCTTTTTAAAGCTCTAGTTCTGTTTCACTCCAGTCGGTTATGACGAAACACTTAAGAAGAGGTGCTGGTGAAAACGCAGACAGAACCCTTATACACTCCTAGCAAGGGGTAACCTAGTTCAGCCACTGCAAACTCCATTGGAAGGTTTCTTTTTTAAGCTCAAGGATAAAAAGGAGAAGTTTAAAAAGGGGGCTCCACAAATATGGATACAAAGTGCAGGATAGAAACTGAAGGAGGGGCCGTCTGCAGACCATTCCACCTGGGTATCCATTCCATGTGCAGTCACCAAAGGTAGATGCTGATGTAGATGTCAGGAAGTGCATGCTGACAGAAGCCTGATATAGCTGTCTCCTTAGAAGTCTGCAAGAGTCTGACATATTCAGAGGCAGATGCTCACAGCTAACCATTGAACTGATCATTGGGTTCCCAACAGAGAAGATAGAGTGAAGACTGAAAGAGTAGAAAGGGTACGGGACCCCATGAGGAGAGCAACAATACCAACCAACCAGAGCCCCCAGGGTCTAAACCACCAGCCTGGGAGCATTTAGGGAGGGCCCCATGGCTCCAGCTATATATGCAAGGGTGTTATAGGTGGGAGAAGAGATCCTTGGTCCCAAGAAGGCTGGACATCGTGTGTGGGGGAATTTGAGGGTGGAGGGTGGGGAGGTGAGGTGGGGGGGTAGGTGGGGGCACACCTTCATAGAAGCAGGAGGAGGGGGAATGGGATAGTGAGTGCCTGGGAGGGAAGGGGGAAAGTGGGGTAAGGGGAGGACATCTGAAATGTAAATAAAATATCCAATTTTTAAAAAATGCTCCAAAAAAAAAGAGGCTCCAGCAAGCTGTAAATTTCACAGCTGCCAGAAGGAGGAGTATGGAGACCATGAAGTTTTAAGTCAGTCACTCATAAGGAATCCCAAAGTATTAGGGAGTTACAAATCATGTGTGAGCTCTGGCCCAAGGAAAAGAACATAAGAGAAGAAAAAAAAGGTTATGCCTTTCAGAGTCAGGACTCAGAAAGGCTGGTGCACCCAACACAGCCTTCTGGTAGCAGCTCATAGGAACATGATGGTTTCTTTAAGAGTTAAAGGAGATCTTTCATCTGATCCAGAAAAGCTATCCCTGGGTGTTTACCCAAATGCTTCAAGACAACAAACATATCACAGAGATGCCTGAGCATCAATGTTTACTGCTGCACTATTCATAATGGCTAAGTTATGGAACCAATCAAAATAACTACCAGTAGAGGAATGGATTAGGAAAATGTAGACACAAGGGGGATTTTCTTTCAGCCATTAAAGAGAAATGGCCTGTTATTTGCTATAAATGGATCCAACTGGAAATAATCATATTAAGCACATTAAGCCATTCTCAGAAACACAAATATTACACAGATATCATAAAGTCATGTTTATGTGCATATATGTATGCACACACATGTATATGTATGTCATGAAACTGGAAATAAAACTATGAAAACAGAGGGGACTAATGGAAGGGCTATGAGAAAAGGGAGTACAAGGAGGAGAGAAAATGCAATAAACATGAACAAAAGTTTAAATATTTAAAGAAGAAGGGGGAGGAGAAGGAACAGTGCAACCCACTGCTTTGTAGACTAACATAAACGAAGAGTTAAAAGAAAAAGAAGAAACACAACTGTTCTGAGCAGCCTGCTCACATGCTCACAGAACAGGAAAGAGACTAACTCACAGGAACAAATAATAAAAGACCACAAGCAGCCACTTACTGTGTGGACTTACTGCAGAGCAAATTACCCTTTGCTTCCTGGGTGTCTGCTCCCCTTTGCCTTCCCACAGCTTGTCTCTGTCACCTGCCCAACTCAAATTCCATAACCCTCTTTCATTTTGTGGCTCAGAATGCTCTTTATGCCCCAAACATTTGGCTTCTTTTGAAGCTTCCTGTTTTGTGAGACTCCTGTGCATATGTGTATCTATTACATTTGTATGCTTTTCTCCTGTTTATTTGTCTATTGTCTGTATTTCCCCCAAGACTGAAACTTTAAACAATATGGGGAGAGTCCCTTTCTCTTCTATAGCTTGTTTTACCTTCTTTCTTTGATATTTCTCTTCTACTTTAGGGATACATTTATCTTCTAAGCACTGCCCCCCCGCATTGTTTTGGATTTTTGATACTCACTCTTGCTGTGCGGCACTGGCGTGCCTGGTACATACTATATAGTTCAGGCTGGCCTCAACTTCTTGGTACTCCTCCTGCCTCAGCTAGCTTAGTGCTGAGATTACAGATATGTGTGTAAACATACTTGGTAATTATTATTTTCTTTATCTTCTTTATTTTTTAGCTTAAAATAGTCTCAAGACTATGTAAACATTAAAAGTACAATGCAGCCAGGTGTTTGCACAAACCTTTAGTCCCAGGACTTGGGAGGCAGAGGTGGGTGGATATCTGTGTATTCTTCCCAGTCCTGGTCTACATAGCAAGTTCCTGGCCAGCCAAAGCTACACAGTGAGACCCAGTCTTGAAAAAAAAAAAAAAGTATAGTTCAAAGCTTTTTCTGATCTACTTGGGATTAAGTTCTTAACAAGAAACCCTATCAGAGTCTGGCAGGGTTTCCCACTGTAAAATTTCTCATCTTCCTTTGTAAGGGATGGGTTTCTGTTAGGGCATATTGTATAAATGTCACACCACCTATTAAAGTTCAGTTTACTTTTGCAGTATGTCCATGTACAATAATAATCTGTACCACAAAAACTTTTGCTTAAAGGAGATAAGAAACCAGCATATTCTGAGCTCCAACTGTGTAGCTCAGGAAAAAAAAAATGTGTTACAGTGAATGCCATCTTACAACATGAAAAGTGTTGTATAAACTTTAATGCACACAGAAAAGAAATCCACGTATCAATGTGCTTACCAAATTCTTAGGTAGAGTCACAGCAGGAACTGGGCTAAGCAACATGGAGGAATTTATGTTATGTGGAAGTTGTTATCATATCCTTGATTCTAAGTTTAGCCTCGGCTGGAGATGCGTCAAGCTAAGTGATACATCTGCAGGAATTTTATCTAAAAATGGACCTTAGGCCACATTCAGATGCTGATAAGCCATGATTGTTAAAAATGTGTCAAGGCTGGATGTGGTAGTGCAGGCTTGTAATCCCAGTATTGGGGAAGATGAAGCAGAAAGATCATGAGTGGTAGTGCAGCTTGAACTACATAGCATACCCTCTCTTTAAAAAAAAAAAATGTGTTTGAGTCTAATATACTTTGACCTACAACCTCCATCTCTCCACAATCATAATGTTTGACTTAGATGCAGCTTCTTCAGAGAATTTCGGTTCACACATACATATTTGGTGTTATATATTTCCAGTTTCACCCAATGGGGTTCTATTCTATATCATTTATTTTAATAATTAGATTCTGCTAGACTCAGATGGTAGTGGCCTTTTAAATGTAGTCCCTGGGTCCTTTCCAATTTTTATTATTTCATGACACTCAGGTTCAAAATTAGGGTCTCATGGATTTTAAGCAAGTGACACCCACTTAGCTATATTCCCAGTTCACTGTGGCACTTTAGCCAGATTCCTTCATTATTTGATTAATCTTTGCTTCCTGGAATAAGAAATGTTCTGTAGTTATATCATCCCTGTCCAGCTGCAGGATCAGTTATTTATCCTGGATTCCTGCATCTTTTTGATACTATTTAGAAGCTGAACGGAGGTATTAGTCCTCTCAGCCATCCTAGTGGACACAGTTAGATAATTTCTGAGTTTCATATGAGATCTGGGACTCAAACTCTGAGTCCCATGTTTTTGCATTGAACACAGCTGACACTATGTCTACACCCTGGTCATAGTCACCCAGATGAGGGTCAGAAACCCTGCCTTGGGTCACCCTGAAACTTACCATTCTTTGCCAATCTTAATGCCTTTGGATCAAATTATTCTGGATGGAAATGTAGAAAATGGAAGGTGGTGGGTGGAGTAGGGAAAGGAAATAAAAAACAAAGGAAGAATGTAAATGGAAGACTTAAATGAAGTAGGGGAGAACTCTTTGCAGTGCTAATTTCAGTTAGTGTTTTTTATTCTGCTATTTGGACCTATCTTTCAAATTTGATATGTCTCGTTTTTAATATTTATCATGGAAAATGTCTAGTATGTAGAAGGAAAGAAAGAAGTAGACTAAGCTTTTGCTTTGTTTTTTCCAGACAGGGTTTCTCTGTGTAGCCCTGCCTGTCCAGGAACTCACTCTGTAGACCAGGCTGGCCTTGAACTCAGAGATGCTTGGATTAAAGGTGTGTGCCACGCCCCCAGCTGAATGAGCTTTCTTACACCTATCACGAGCTTCATTAATTTATATTCATAGTTACTTAACTTATTTTCCCTACTCCACCTATCCTGGATGACTGTGAACACATCGCAGATATCATATCTTTTTTAAAATATACATCTATTTTATAACAATGTTAGATTTTATAGAAAATTTTAGAAGATAGTACTAAAAATTCCCATATGCCCAATGCCTATTTTTCTGTATCATTAAGATGCTATATTAATTAATATGGTACATCCTTTTTCCTAAATGGCAGCACTGGCATGAACCACGGGGAAGACATAGGCTGACTTGGTGTAGCTATTAAGCCTCTT
Source organism: Mastomys natalensis (assembly GCA_021653895.1). Lineage (NCBI taxonomy): Eukaryota > Metazoa > Chordata > Mammalia > Rodentia > Muridae > Mastomys > Mastomys natalensis. The sequence goes on from JAJTUV010002326.1 coordinate 202,477, forward strand.
ATTTGTCCCTGACTGAATGGTACAAGTGAAGGGGATAAGTTCAGTTTTGTTAATTTGCTTGTTTTATTTTTGTGCTGACATGGTGCTGCCTAGGCAAGGAACCAAATTTATTGACCTTTATATAAAGATGATAATTGAATGTCTGAAAACCTAAGGGTATAACTACTGCCACCACTGAACCATGTGGCCCCAGGAACACAGAGAGAGATGTTCAAATGGTCCAACCTGTCATTATAGTCTAGACCTAAGATTTCTAGGCAGGAGTGTTGGAGCTAGGGAGAGGAGCGTAGGCCCAGCAGTAAGGCAATAGTTTTCGGGCTTGAGAAGGCCTTATGGTGAGGGGGATCTGATATATGTGAATGAGACTATCAAGAAGCCCAGGGGAAAATTTTGAGAGATGAATATTTCTGAATCCTAGTATTTTATAAACACCATGATTATTTGCCTCAATTTTATCTTGACTCTTTGACCAAGAGAGCACTTAAAGCCAAAGCTAGGAATCATGGGGGCAATCCTTGAATGAGTAGCTTTAAACTTTTTGACATGAAGGCTAATGGACCAGGGTCTATCCCCAGCATTTGAGCAAGGACTCTCAATTAAATTGACTTTCCTTTCCCAATAGGCAGAGAGAAGAATTTTTTGTTCTTGTTTTTCTTGTGGTGGTGTTTTGGTGGGGCCAAGGTCGGGGTAACGGTGACAGGCTACTTGAAGGTTTAGAGTCTTAGCTACATGACGTGTTCAATTTTGAGGCTCATTTTCTGGCATCCATGAGGCCTCAAAAAGAAGCTTAACTGTAAATCCAAGACATAGAACTCTCTGAGAAAGTCCAAACTCTGAAATCCAGATTCTGCAGTACCCCATTATTTCCCCAGAGAAGTGAAGTTGTGGCAGGTATAACAATTTGTGTGTGTGTGTGTGTGTGTGTGTCGGTACCTGTCTTAAGGACTATGCCTTTTGAGACGATATCTATACCTCCATGGCACCACAAGAAACCATTCTATATGGAGGTTTCATTGTCTGGGTGGCAGGTAAGCAGGTTATCTACATATTGAAGAAAGACAGTACTGGGAAGTAGCTGTAAAGGTGAAAGGTCCTTACTAAGACCTGGCCAAACAGATGGGGGCTGCTTTGGAAAGCCTGGGACAGGAAAGTCCAAGTTAATTGTTGACCAAACTGTAAGTTAGGGTCTCACCACTCAAAGGCAAAGGAACTGAGAGTCAGGATTACAAAGCCGTGGATCAAAGTATCCTTTGGGTCTAGGACTGTCTGGTAATTTGTCTTCAGATGATATAGGGGTTCTGTACAACAAGGTGATCATGGCTTTCTTATTGGCTATAAGCATGACAAGCATGGTACCAGTTGGTAAATGGCACCAGGTTCCTGGCTACCAATGTAGATATGTTGAAAGGGAAGTAATGGGGTCAGTAGGCTATGGGTCCCAAACTTATGAATGAGAAGTTGTAGTCAGCTCTGGGATTCAGACTTCAGGGGCTATAAGTGCCCAGGAAAGGAACTGGGTCTTCAAGAGAAAAAAAGTCTTGTTGAAGGGTTAGAATGTGATCATCCAGGAAGTGATGTAGTCCATGCCTCAGGGGAGAACTTACTGAACAATAGAGGAATCTATACTAGGTGGTGCCTGAGTATGAAGGTTGAGCAAGTCCTGTGGAGTATTGAGCCTGCAGTTTTGTCATTAATGTTAGAGCTGAGTTTTGACAATATGTCACTCCCTATGAGTGGGCTAGAATCATTATTAATACTAGGAATGGATATGTAAAGATGTGTTGTTCTAGGGAGCATACCAGAGGTAGAATGAAGCACCTTGTTAAGGTTGCCTTTCATTTCTAGGGAGACAGATCAAGAGTGGGATAGAAAGTGGTCCAAGAAATTAGTCAAGGCAGAACAAGTGACCCTATATAAATCAAAAAATATGCATATTCTTGGGTCTGGAGTGATGACTCAGTGGTTAGGAGCATTAGTTATCGTTACAAAGAACCAGGTTTGAATTAACTGTACCCACATGGCAGCTAAAACCAACCATCCACAATTAAAACTCCCTGGGGGCTGACAATTTTTACTGGTTTCCAAAGGCACTGCACAAATGTGTTATAAAGATAAACATGCAGGCAAAACACCTACACATACAAAAAATACAAAAAAAAAAAAAACCCACCCCAATCTTTAAAAAGCTCTTTTCAAAAAGAAGTTAATTCTAATTCTTGCCATATCAGGGCCACCTGATACTTATCCATCAGGTCAATCTCTAGACCTTCTCAATCAAGCTGAAGGAGCTACTCTTCCTCCAGGGGTTCCTTGAGGGTTGAGTATGGTCTGACCCTGCCCCAAGATCACACTAATAGTCCAGACTGGCTTACCCCTTAAAGTGCTCTCTAGTGACCAGGCCCTACCCCCCAAACTACTCTAACTGCTGTAACTTAAATTTCCAGCCCTTTAAGATGCAGGTGGCCAAAGTCCACCCTATAAAAAAACAAAAAAACAAAAAAACAAAAAAAACCAATATGAAGCCTCATTCCTGCTCAGTTCTTTGCTGCTGCTTTCAGGAGTCAGTCCCGAGAAATCTCTTGTGTAAGGTTTGTGTAACTTTTTTTTCTTTATGAACTTGTTTTGGCTAGACAAGATTGTAACCAAGTTACAATCTTAGCTCCTAAAATGTGTTTTCTCTTTGAGACAGAGTCTAACAATCTACCTCAGTAAGGACTTGAATTTGTAATCCTCCTGCCTTAGCCTCCAGAGTGCTGGGATTAGAGGTTTGTACCACAAGCTTGGCTCTGATTCTAATTTTGTTTTCAAAGTGAGCCAATGCTCTTCATTTTTTTTTCCTAAAAAAAAAAAAATTCACTTTTTGGCTAGACTTCATGGCACAAACTCGCAACTCCAGCACTTAGGATTTCCATAAGTTTGAGGTCAGCTTGGGCTAAAGAGTAGATGATGCCTCAAAATGACAAGCAAAAAAAATTTACTTTTTTCTGTTGATTAATAGCAAGATGTTTATTATAATATTAAGCTCCTGTATCCATGATTTGATTTGTAAACTACTTTGTTCCATCTCTTTGTATTTTATTTTTATTTAGTAAATGTAATTATTTATTAGTTATTGTCTGTTTTACATTTCTAGCCTTGAGGACTCCTCCTGGCTCAGTCTCAAGAGTGGGGTAAGAGTACAGGTGGTTACTATCCCACTCGGCTTGCTAAGGTTTTTGGTCAATAGAAGGTATTGAATTCTTTCAAATGATCTTGTATCTACTGAGATAGTCTCATGACTTTCCTGTTTTATTCTAGCAATGTGGTGTTACTGGAGGATTTTCTCCTATGAGTGTATGCTCGCATTCCTGGAGTAGAATGACTTGGTAATGCAGGGTAGAGTAGGTATTTGGGGGTGGGGGCATGTTTTACTGGTAACCTCTTTCACTGGAGTTGTGCTTCTGTTTTTCGGTGCTTTTCTGCTATCCCTCCATTCTCTTTATGAATGTGTGCTGCTCTTTCTCAGGAGTAAAGCCTTTACATTGGCCTTGCTTTTAAATAGTTATAGTCCTATGAGTGGTGTAGATCAGGGGTAGAGCTTTAACAGGGACAATGCCTTGGTTTAAACCCCAGCTCCCCTCCCCATATAGTTATGTCTAATCAATCTCCCCCTACCATTGTTTTCTCCCTTTCTCTTTCCCTACCTCCCTCTCTATCTCTTTCTCTCCTTCTCTCTCTACAGTCTTGGGGATTGAATGTACAACCTCATGCATACCAGGCAGGTACTCTACCATTGAACAATTTCCCAGCCCTTTACATTTTTTGATTTCTTTTTGAGACAGTTTCCCTACATAGCCCAGGCTGACTTCACTATTCCTTTATTGTTATAAAATAAGTTGTTAATTACCATAGAAGTTTGCTAGTTTGTTTATCAACATACATAATTTTTCTTGTATATACTATTAAAGTGTTAAATTATATATATATTATATATATATATATATATATATATATATATTTCATGATACTAAACTATTCTTCTACATTTTTGAAAATCCTCAAAAACTGTGCACGTTGTACACTGTTTTGTCATGCTGGAGATGACCCTGGCACCAGTTGCATGCTAATACACTCCACCATTGAGCTGTCAGACCAGCTTTGTGGCTATATGATTTTTTAAATTTTTTTTTAAATATATTTTTAAAAATTTGTTGGATTTTTGTATCTACAGTTATTAGTGAATTGAGCCTATACTTTTCATGTTCTTGTATTATCATTGTATGGTTTTACAATCTTATTAAATTAACTGTGCATGTGTTGTATCAACTTTTCCTTGCAGATATGAACAAAAATCTATCAGATTAAGCACTGATGACAGACTAAAATAACTTTTCCACCCAAGATTCTCTTGCTAAACTAATGAGTTTATCAGACTAATACACAAGCACACACATGACCCCAAAACAGACGCATCTCCAAAAATTTCACCTCAGCATAGATGACTTTTCCGTAGCTGCATAGATGGAGTTGCTTCAGTCTTCTCTATATACTTTGGGGCACCCAGAGACCAAGTACAGCTGAGGCAGAATGAAATACAGCTGTGAGGTGGTACACAGAAGACAGTGGTAGGAATCTTCAATCCCAGCACTCAGGAGGCAGAGGCAGGGGGAGCTCTGTGAGGTTGAGGCCACCCTGGTCTACAGAGTGAGTTTCAGGACAGTTAGAGCTGTTACACAGAGAAACTGTGACTCACAAAAACAAAATGAAGTAAATTGATATTAAGCAAGTAACTGAAATGAGCTTCTCTGCTGAGAGGTGAGAGCTGTTTATATGTATCCATACAAGGATAAATCTTTAGGTGGCAGTTAGGAGCTGGATTAGTAGAAAATAGAGTCAACAACAAGTGGTATGAGAGGAGTTGTGCTCTTCAGATGTTTCTGAGACAGTCTTGCTATATAGGCCTGGCTGGTCTGGTTCTTACTATGTATGCCTCTCTGGCTTTAAACTCATGTTAATACTTCTGCCTCAGCCTCCTTTTTCCTCCTCCTCCTCCTCTCAACTTTTTATTGATTCTTTGTAAGTTTTATATTACGCATCCCAGTCCCACTCACCTCCCTGTCCCCTTTGCCCTCCATTCTTGAACCCCCCCCCCAATAAATACACACCACGCACACACACCACCACCACCAGCACCACCACCAACAAAGTATAGAAAAATATTTCATGGAGTAGTATGTCACAGTGCATCCCACAGTACATCCCTCTGTCCACACATCTTCACTTTCAAATGTTCATTGCAAAGAATCATTGGTCTGGTTTTAGACCTCTGGCTTCTGTGACACCATCAATATTGGATCACAGTTCTAAGGCAAGGCACAGGGCCCACTCTCCCAAGTGTTGTAGCCTGTAGCTGGTGAGAGGTAGGGGAGGTGGGACCAGTTCTCCTGAGCTACTGCATCCAGTGAGGGGCAGGGCCAGTTCTGCACAGTCGTTGGACATCCCCGTGGGCCCTGGGAACTACCCTGACCAGGGACATCCCTGTGTTCTCTGGTAGTAATCTGAGCCACAAACATCCACAGGAAGCCCAGCCTCTGAGTAGCCACAGACTCAGACATCAAACCACCAAGCCAGGCATCAAGTTAGGATGAATATATAACTGACATCTGCTCTGCCCCTGACTGATAGAAGAACAACACTACCAACAAGGTCTCTCTTTGCCCATTGCTGGGAGTAGAGTGGGAAGCAGTTATTTTAAGTGATAAATTGCTCTAAAATTTATTGTGGTGATAGTTGATCAATTGTTGAATTAAATTTTGTGAAAATACTAAAACTTAATGATGTGAATTTAGGGTAAATTCTATGTTGTATAAAGTATATTTCAAAAAGGTTATATAAACCAATATGTTTCAGTAACATATTGGTTAGAGGAAAATTATAAGTTCTCAGTTGTATCAAAATTTTTTTAAATATGTACAGAGCTGGGGATATGTGAATGCCATTGAGCTAAGCTGCCAATTCCCAGAGATTTTAATTTCTTAAAATAGAAGTGCACAATTTGGTAACTTTTACCTTCAACATTTCTACTCACTGTATCACAGTAATTTAAGGACTCATGAGTCTGAGGCAGGAGGACGGAAAGCTTGAAGCCAGTCACCACTACATTCTGAGACGCAAAAAGAGACAAAACTTCATGTCAATGATATAATAGTAAATGATGTAATATTTCAAACGGCTCCTCGTTAAATAGTCTAATGCTTTTTCATAGAATTCTTGGTCAACCAACTCTCCCCACATCTTTGGGCTCCGTGGGAGTTTGGTATGTACATATTTATCTGTGAAGGTGTTCTCACTTGTGGGCAACTGTGTGTGGAGGCCTGAGCTTGATGTCAGAATGTCTAATTAAATTGCTTCTCTTGCCTTATTTTTTAAAAGACTGTATTTATTTATGTCGTTTATGTACATGGGTGCTCTGTCTTCATAAACAACAGAAATGGGGATTGGATCCCATTAGAGATGCTTGTGAGCCACCATGTGGTTGCTGGGAATTGAACTCAGGACCTCTGGAAGAGCAGCCAGTGCTCTTAACCACTGAACCATCATCTCTCCAGCCCCCTCCTTTCCTCTTTCTTATTTATTTATTTATTTATTTATTTATTTATTTATTTATAGACAAGGTCTTTCACTGAACCTGGCTACACTGGCTGGGTAGTAAGCAAGTGCTGGGATTCCAAGGATATGCCAGCACACTCAGCCTTTACCTGGGCACTATGGTTTCAAACTCAGGCCCTCCTTTTTATGTAGCAAGTACTTCACCAACTGAGCTCTTTCCTCTGCTTCCAGGTTGTGCAGAATTTTTAATATCATTATAAGCTATTTTGTTGTCTATACACACACACACACACACACACACACACACACAGAGAGAGAGAGAGAGAGAGAGAGAGAGAGAGTTGGGGAAGGGAGGAGAGGGGGAAAAGAGGGAGAGGGATAGAGGGAGACAAGGAGAGAGGAGGAGGGGGATTGTTCACACTTGTGATCCCAGCACTCAGAAGGCCCAGGCAGGAGGGTGGCTATAAGTTAGTTCATGGCCAGCCTGAGCTACACAGTTGAGATTACCCCATAGCAACAACAACGACAATTACAACAAAACAAACAAACAAACAAAAACTCCTCAAACAAAAAATAAAACAGGCTGGAGAGATGGCTCAGTCTGTAAATGCCAGATGTCAAAATGTTAGGAGTGGTGGTGTGTGCTTGTAATTCCAGGTCTGGAGAGGGAGAAGAAAGGCCTGTTATTGGAGAATGGTGACTTGCCAGTCTGGCCTAAGCAATGATCCCTGGCCATTGAGAGATGCTACTTAAAAAAAAAAAAAAAAAAAAAAGTAAATGGTGCCTGAGAAATGGCATTTGAGGTTGACCTTTGATGCCCCCCCATAGTCATGCGCACACATGTATACTCCTTACCCGTCAACCCCACACCAAACAAAAACAAACACAGTGCACATAGGACACAATAGAACATACCTGTAATCCCAGACTTGGGAGGCTGAGGCAAGAAGTTTGCCCCAAGTTTGAGGTCAGCCTGGGCTAGGTAGTAAGACCTTGCCTTCTAAAATCCCAAAACAACCCACAAATGAAATAAGTGAACAAAGTTACTACCAGGGAGGTACCCGGATACAGTACACAGTCTGCATGGTTCTGTACACGGCTGGGAAAGGGGACATAAAATAGAGAGAGTAGGACATGGAGATAGTCACAGTATTGTATCTTTCCACAGGATATGAGAGACTTGAGTTTGCTTGTGGACATCAGCTTTCAAGAATTTCTTAAATTAGTCACAGCACTTGGGAGACAGAGGTAGGCAGATGTCTCTGAGTTCAAGGCCAGCTTGGCCTATAGAATGAGTTCTAAGACAGCCAGAGCTACATAGTGAGACCTTAAAAAAAAAAAAAAAAAAAAAAAAAAGAATTTCTTAACGCTTTTTCCAGTGGTATAAAATGACATTTCAGTACAAAGCTAGGAATGAAATTTTGCTGAACCTGGTGGTTGAGGCCTGTAATCCCAGGAATCCCACTCAGGAAGCTGAAATAGGAGGTCCAAGGTCTGCCAGGACTACAGGGTGAGTTCAAAGTTAGTCAAAGCAACTTTGCATGAATCTTCTCAAAATGAAAATCAAACTGGTTGGTGGTGTAGATCAGAGGACACTTTACATCTGCAAAGCCTTGTGTATCCACTGGGGGTGGAAAAAGAGGATGTTCTTGCTCAGAGTGACTGGGGTGGATTCTAAGTGCACTTTAGACATGCTAGTTCACCTTTCTGAGCGTCAGTTTCCTCATCTGGAGAAGAATGATATAAGTGCATCTTCATAGTTGCAGGAGCCAGGCAGTTGACTCAGACACAGCAAATGTGAATGTTGGGATCTGGTTTCCTTGTAGTATTTAACATTATGAACTTGAAGTTCAATTTGTCTTGAGATAAGGTCTCTATATAGAGCAGCAGCCAGCCTGGGGCTCATGATGTAGATCAAGCTAATCTCAAATTTGTGGCAACCCTCCTCTCCGGCTCAAGATTGGCCCAAGGAAACCTAAAAATAAGCAGCACAATTTAGTGGCCTAATCGAGCTCTCTGATGGTTGAAATGCAAATGCATTCACCTTTCTTAGCAATGCTGTGTGAAGCTAGTTTCCTTCCTGTGGTTAGTGTTGGTACCATAATGTGATAGGGAAAGCATGACAGGCATATATCGAGCCTTTGCCAGGGCACCTGGGTGTGAGTTTCCCAGCTTTCTGTTGCTTTCGAGGTACTCCCAGACCTCATGAATGTTAGCAGCCACCCTGCCACTGAGTGATGCCTTTCTCTTCTTTGGACAATCTACCACCTGTGTGCTGTGTGTCCACTGCCTGTGTATTGTGTGTTGTTCATTATGTGTTGTGTATGCACTGCCTATGTAGAATGTGTACACTGCCTTGCATTGTGTGTAGACTGCCTGCGTGTTATGAACGCACTGACTATGTGGTGCTTGTCCACTGCATATTGTGCATGTCCACTGCCTATGTGTTATGTTTACACTGTGTACGTGTTGTGTGTCCACTGCCTGTGTGCTGTGTTTCTACTGACTTATTTAGAGTGTCATGTTATAAAATTTCTGGCATAAAACTTACTTGTACATTTTTGAGAAAGACCTGTTAATTGTATGTTAAGAGGGTTCTTTTGAAACAGGGTCTCTCTTAGTAGCTCAAGACTGTCTTGAACTCAATATGTATCCCACAGTGCCTCATACCTTAGCCTTCTGGTTCTGAGGATCAAGCTCTCTCTGCTACTGAGATATATTCCTACCCTCATGGCTATTGAGATATGGTGTCAATAAGCTACTCATTCTGCTCCTGGACTTGGGATCTTCCTACCTTGGCCTCCTGAATGGCTGGGGTGTGAGTTGGCACCACCATGCTTTTATCCCATATCTTGGGATTTTACTGTGAGTATGACTGCACTTTACTTTGTAGTCAGTGACATATTATTTTAAGCATTTGTCTTTTTTTTTTTTTTTTTTCTGTAAAAGGAAGGGAAATAGAATTAGAAAACTGTTGGGAAACAGTTCAGTTATTTCTGATGTTATCTTTCTAGTGATTCTATGACATGAATGAAAATGGCCTCACATACAGCATCATGCAAATGCTAGTCATTAAATTACAGTTCAGTTCATTATAAGCCTTAAATCAGACAAAAGATTGAAACTAGTATGAAAATAAGAAAGCCAGAGGCTAGAGAGAAGGCTCAGCGGTTAAGAATACTGACTGTTCTTTCAGAGGTCCTGAGTTCAAGTCCCAGCAACCACATGGTGGCTCACAACCGTCTGTAATGGGATCTGATGCCCTCTTCTGGTATGTCTGAAGATAGCTACAGTGTATTTACGTATATAAAATAAGTTTTTTTTTTTGAAATTTTATTTACATTTCAGATGTTCTCTCCTTACCCCCGTTTCCCCCCTCCCTCCCAGGAACTCACTATCCCTTCCCCTCTCCTCCTGCCTCCACGTTGGTGTATCCCCACCCACCCTCCCCCATACCTCACCTCCCCACCCTCGAATATCCCCCCCCCCCCACGACGTCCAGCCTTCATGGGACCAAGGATCTCTTCTCCCACTTATATATAGCTCCCTTGCATATATAGCTGGAGCCATGGGTCCCTCCCTAAGCGCTCCCAGGCTGGTGGTTTAGACCCTGGGGGCTCTGGTTGGTTGGGATTGTTGCTTTCCTCATGGTGCACGAATCCTCTCAACTCCTTCAGTCTTCACTCTATCTTCTCTGTTGGGAACCCCATGATCAGTTTAATGGTTAGCTGTGAGCATCTGCCTCTGAGTATGTCAGACTCTTGCAGACTTCTAAGGAGACAGCTATATCAGGCTCCTGTCAGCATGTACATCCTGACATCCACATCAAAGTCTACCTTTGGTGACTGCACATAGGATGGATATCCAGGTGGAATGGTCTGCAGACGGCCACTCCTTCAGTTTCTGTCCTGCACTGTGTTTCCATATTTGCTCCCTTGAGTATTTTGTTATTCCTTCTAAGAAGGACTGAAGCCCCCCCCTACTTGGTCATCATTTTTCATGAGCTTTATGTGGTCTGTGAGTTGAATCTTGGGTATTTCAGGCTTCTGGGCTAAAATCCAATAATCAGTGAGTGAATGCCATGTATGTTCTTTTGTGATTGGGTTACTTCACTCAGGATGGTATTTTCTAGTTCCATCCATTTATATAAGAATTTATCAAATTCATTGTTTTTAATAGCTGAGTAATATTCCATTGTGTAAATGTACCACATTTTCTGTATCCATTCTTCTGTTGAAGGGCATCTGGGTTCTTTCCAGTTTCGGCTATTATAAATAAGGCTGCTATGAACATAGCGGAGCATATGTCCTTGTTATATGTTAGAGCATCTTCTGGGTATATGCCCAGGAGTGGTATAGCTGGGTCCTCAGGTAGTGATATGTCCAATTTTCTGAGGAAACCGCCAGACTGTTTTCCATAGTGGTTTGCACCATCTTGCAATCCCACCAACAATGGAGGAGTGTTCCTCTTTCTCCACATCCTCACCAGCATCTGCTATCACCTGAGTTTTTTATTTTAGCCATTCTGACTGGTGTGAGGTGGAATCTCAGGGTTGTTTTGATTTGCATTTCCCTGATGACTAAGGATGCTGAACAAAGGAAAAAATAGATCGCCAAAGTGGGGAATGGAAGTTGTCACTCAAGTCATTAATGAAAACCATTGTTGGGTGGGCACTGTAATGTTTCAACAAGCTGTTAGTGGACAAAAGCCTATCTTAATACATGAACTTGGATGTTGGTATTGTGAATTCTTCTGTTAAATACTGGTGGGACTTAGTGAAAATGTGTTGGTTTGGGGCTGTGGATGTAGCTCAGTGGTAGAGTACTTGCTTGGCATGCAGGAAGTTCTGGGTTCCTTCCATCCCTAGCAATGCAAGAAAAATGTAAGTTAAATAAAAATTCAGATTTTCTGAGTCTTTCTCCAGAAGTTTCCTGTCAACACATTGGTTTCTCTATCCCCTGTCCACACAGTGGTGTGTCTCTTCTCCTCTCCCCTCCTCTTCCTTCCCTCCCCATTTCCCCTTCTCTTGCTCTCTGTCTCTCTTTTCCATAAATTGCCAAGACTGGCTTGTAACTTGTGCCCCTCCTGCTTCCTGCTCTGGCATAGTTAGAATTGTATGCTCCAGCCACTGGCCACTAGCCTCCCATTTAATTAGTCTTCATTATTTTCAGGTTCAAGCCCATATCTCAAACAACATTAGAGTATTAATCCCAGCAAACACCAAATGCAAAATGAAGTACAAGGACCATTAGTTGAGCATTAAAACATAGTTTGTGCTATTCAGCAGGAGCCTCAAGGAACTGTTCAAAAGTCTGTAGTCAGTCAACTTCTTCGATTCTCCATCTTCTCCTTCTTTTTGAGAGAGAGTCTTACTGTACAGTGCAAGCTAGCTTCAGAACTCTTATCTTCCTGTCTCAACCTCTCTACTAGTGGACTTGCGGATGTGTACCACTACAACCAGCATAAAATGGGTAGTACATTGGGCTTCAAGGTTGAAAAGTTTTAAACATGTCAAAAGTAATATAACTGTGCCTTTATTATACCCATAAAACTTCTTAGAAACAATGCAGCCTCCCCCTCCCTCTAAACTGTTGCTAACTGGGAATCAAATTGAACACAGAAAATATCCAGGTGTCTACCAATAAGTAGGTTTTCTTTTGAAAAGATTTAATTTTATTTGTGAGTACACTGTCGCTGTCCTCAGACACACCAGAAGAGAGCATCAGATCCCATTACAGATGGTTTTGAGTCACCATGTGGTTGCTGGGAATTGAACTCAGGATCTCTGGAAGACCAGTCAGTGTTCTCAACTGCTGAGCCATCTCTCCAGCCCCCAATAAGTAGTTTTGACGTAGCTCTGCTGAAGTGAGAATATGCTTTAAAACGAGGAATCCAAAAATTTAAAAAACTTGGTGGGTAAAGGTGCTTGCTGTATGTGCTTATCATTTGGAACCCACATAAAGGTGGAAGGGAAGAAGCAACTGCACAAAGTCATCCTCTGACTTCCACATATGTGTGCACGTGTGCATCTGTGATCATGTGATATATGTGTTCTAGGGTGTACTTCAGTGATCGAGTACTTACTTGGCATGTGCAAGGGCTTGGGTTTAGTCCCCCAAATCATAAAGCAACAAACACACACACAACAATCCATCCCCTCCCAAAGTTTGGTGACCATGTATTAGTATTAACATGGGTTTATAAATGCAGAGCCTTACTATCTTTCTCAGCTGATCTTGAACTCCTGGGATCAACTGAGCCTCCTGTCTCAGCCTCCTGATAAAATAGGCACATGTGAAAGCTATCTTTTGTTTTCACCAAGAAACACTGAAGGGGGTGTGGATAAGGGAATAAGTGGAGACTTGCATGTGTGCAAACTTTGGAAGAGGATTTTTCCTTCCTTGGAAATTTTGCTGGATCTAGGCTCCTAAAATTTTTTAAGTCTTGGCTTTAGCTAAGGAAAGAAACTAGGCCAACTCAAGTCAGGGCAGGGACCAGGCGAGTGCCAAGAGTGGACTGGGAATGGAGCCAATGGTAGTAAAGGCTTTAGGCCAGGCTGGAGCTAAGGGCAAGGCTAGGCTCCAGTGTGGTGAGGCAGCAAGCAGTTAGGCCCAGTGTTTTATGGCCCTGCTCTGTTCGGTCTGGAAATTCTAGAGTTGAACATGTGGTCATGGGAGCCAGTCTGTCATCCAGTGTTTCAGCTTTGTTAATCCTCAACCTTGGATAAATTTGAATCATTTGCTATAGTTACCAGCAAGTGAGCAAAAACTACTTTTTTCCATATTGAAGTTCCATGTGTGCCCATCCCCCAAACACGAGGGATTGGAGATTAGATGCTTATGTGTTAGTCTGAATTGCAATTGCATATATATATATGGCTTCAGATTCTTCAAGTTTTGGTTATTCTCTGGTAATCCAAGCCAACTAGTTTAAGTCCTGAATTTCAGGTGCTTGTATATAAAAATAAATTGACAACAGGACCTTCTTCATAAAAATGTTGCACAAAGAAAATTAGATCATTTTTCCTAAAGTATTTGACACAGGACATCAGTCTCTATCAGCCTTTTTTTCCTCATCACCTAAGTTTTCCATCAGTTTTGTTACATATGAACTCAATGCAGACCACATGGCAGTCTTAGCTACTTTACTAGCTTGTGAAGGAGGGCTTGAATATTCCAGGACACAGACCTTTAGATTCTTTAGATTCTTGAAGTGTAGAGACTAGAAAGTGTTATTTTATATGTCCAGGACACATTATTTTAAACCATACTTAATATTATTACTGAAGCAGAAAAAATGTAATTTCTTTGCAAAATTGTTTTTATTCCAGATTCCCACACTTTTAAAAATAAAAGTGAATTTTTTTTTGGTTTTTTTTCGAGACAGGGTTTCTCTGTGTAGTCCAGGCTATCCTGGAACTCACTCTGTAGACCAGGCTGGCCTCGAACTCAGAAATCCGCCTGCCTCTGCCTCCCAAGTGCTGGGATTAAAGGCGTGAGCCACCACCACCCGGCCATGAATTTTTTATATACAGAGAAGAGTAAACAATCAAAAAGCTAATCATGGTCCCAGATGGAGAAATGAAGCAGAAGCTGACATAGGAAGTTAACATGGTTTGGCTTTCTTAGGAAAGGCAATGTTTCTTTCCTAAAGCCCCACAACATCTGGGGAGGCTTTACTTAGGAAGGGGAAATATAATAGATAGTTATAGAGAGATGGGGGTGGAGTGGGAGGAAGCTGAAAGAGGAGTGTTAAATGGAGAGAAGGAGGAAACAGGGAGGTAAGACAGGGAATATGGGGAAAGAAAGCTAAAACTAAGGACCATCTTAGAGGTCATATAGAAACCTATTGCTGTAGAAAGTTCTTAACATGTACACATTAAGAATATATGCATGCCGGGCAGTGGTGGCGCACACCTTTAATCCCAGCACTTGGGAGGCAGAGGCAGGCAGATTTCTGAGTTCGAGGCCAGGCTGGTCTACACAGTGAGTTCCAGGACAGCCAGGGCTATACAGAGAAACCTTGTCTTGAAAAAAAAAAAAAAGAATATATGCATTTAACATATATATGAAATAGATCTAAATGAAATTACCAAATTACCAGAAGAGAAACATAAACCACAGCAACTATAAACCCTTCAATCTACAATGGCGACCTGCTTACATGATATGTGAGCACAAAAGTTGTAGGAGTAACCAACCACTATCTGATTGGATTTAAGGCTCAGTCTATGAGATGGAATCCATGCTTGATATTGCTCTGCTATCCAGGAACCTGAGATTAGATAAACCACTGACCTAGGCAAAAGTGAAATGTAGCAATATATTGACTCCTGATGACATTCTGCTAGACCCATAATCAGTGTCTTGTTTAGCCATCATCAGGAAAACTCCCACTTGCAGTAAATGGTAAAAAATACAGAGACCTACAGCTGGACAATGTGTAGAGAGCAACAGATCTTGGAACATCTAATCCTAAATGGGATGTCTTCATCAAATCTCTCCCCTCAGGTCTCAGGGAACCCTGCAAAAGAGAAGGTAGAAGAATGTAAGAGCCAGTGGAGTTGGAGGACACCAAGGAAACAAGGCCTCCTAGATATAACAGAACTGACACCTATATAAACTCCCAGAGGCTATCACTGGTGTGTGCCTGCCAGATGGGGTCCCAGCCCTGAGATGTGGACACAAGCCCCCATTCTTCTTCATAACCTATACACTATCTTCAATTCATAACCACTAGCAAAGAAAAGATTAGTTTTCTCCAACAGAGTTTCATATAAACCATACTTAACGGCAAGCCTCATGCCAAGTAGTAGATGGGCAACTCAAAAAAAAAAGGGAACTCAGTGTTATTTTGGGAGATGTTTATATCATAATGCTTTGTCTGGGCTTTTTTTTTTTTTTTTTTTTTTTTTGAAACTTTACTGTTCTTTTGCTTGTGTATCATGGCTCCTGACTTGTGTTTTTTCTTTTCTTTTTATTCTTCTCTCATGTATTACATCCCAAATGTAGTTTCTCTCCCATTTTTATTAGTTATATTCCCCCTCCCTCCCTTCCTCCCTCCCTCCCTCCCTCCCTCCCTCCCTCCCTCCCTCCCTCCATTCTTCCCTCTATCCCTCCCCCTCTCAATGTCTCTCTCTGGGTGTACGTGTGTGTTTGTATGTTTATGTGCTTTCCTTGCCTTTTCTCTGTTTTGTTCTATTCTGTTTTGTTTGTTTGTTTTTTTATTTGCCTGTTTGTTTTCTGAAGAGAGAGTAAGAAGGCATGGAGTTGGGTGGGTAGGAAAGTGGGAGTAGATGAGGGACTGGAATCTGTGTTCAGAATATATCGTATGAAAAAATATGTTTTCAATAAAAAGAAAGAAAATAAATAAAATAAAAAATTAACAATAACAACAACAAAAAAGATGTGTGCTTGTGTTCTTATGCCACCATAGCAAGCTCAACATCTGGTTTCCTTGTTTCTGTTTCTTTCAAGTTGTCAAACAATTGTGCAATGGCAAGAGACTGATCCTGACCCAGATGACTGCCTCATTAAGTCAAATAGTTGGTTCTGATTCCAGCATAAATGACAGACACACAGATGGACACACAAACTGATAAACATCAAAGCCCCAGCTGGATGAATCAGGTCGAAGGGCATGAAGCTTTTCTGACATCCTGCAACTCCACATTAGAGTGGTCTGCTACTTTGAATGACTCCAGGGTTTCAGGTTCTGGTTCTTTAACCCCAGAGGGGACAGTGACTTCTAGTCTAGGAACATCCAGGAAGTTGAGAGACTATATTAAACCAGCACAAACAAGGCTGGGAAGTCAGAAACTCTGCTGGGAATTGAACCCATAGCCTTGAGCATGGCAGGCAAACCCCTACCAGTGATATAACTCTGAGACTAGAGATTTTATTTCAGTCAAAATGTAAATTTTTTGAGAATAATGAATGGCTTTTATTGCCCTATATTGACAATGAACAGGTTTCTTTCTCTCTCTCTCTCTCTCTCTCTCTCTCTCTCTCTCTCTCTCTCTCTTTCTCTCTCTCTCTGTGTGTGTGTTTAATCTTTAGGAATGTTTTCCTAAGACTATCATTATGACTAATCTGATGAGTTTCCACCTTTAGTGCTATTCATCAGAACAAGAAGCATGGAAGAGTACTTAAATATAACTCATATTAAGGAATGTTTGTGTACTAGCTATGTGCACATGTATTATCTATAATTTAATCCTTAGAATTTAAAAGGACTTATTTTATTATATGTAATTGTGTGTGTGTGTGTGTGTGTGTGTGTGTGTGTGTGAGAGAGAGAGAGAGAGTATTTGCACGTGAGTTCAGGTGCCCAAGAAGGCCAGACGCATCAGATCCCCCTAGAATTAGCATTTCAGACAGTTGTGAATTGAATCGTCCTTTGTGGGTTCTGTGAATCAAAGTCTGGTCTTCTGCAAGAGAAATATGTGCTCCTAATATTGATGAGTCACTTTAAGCCCTTAGAAGTTGTGTGTGTGTGTGTGTGTGTGTGTGTGTGTGTGTGTGTGTTGGTGTTTTGCTGGGAATCAAATTGAGGGCTTTGTGCATAAAATTTCTTAGCAAATTTTTAAAGGAAGAATTGCTCAAAATTAGGTGGTAAGATGTCAAAACTACATAAGGATGGAGCTACACTTGATTTTTAGCCTATATTGCTATAAACTGGGGTTTTGCCCACACTCTCACAGTTGTAATAGATTTAGGAAACACACTAGCTTTTATCAAGAGCATGGACATGCGTTAGAGAGATGGCTCAGTGGTTAAGATCACTGACTGCTCTTTCTAGAGGTCCTGAGTTCAATTTCCAGCAACCACATGGTGACTCATAACCATCTGTAATGGGATCTGGTGGCCTCTTCTGGTGTGTCTGAAGAGCAATGGTTGTACTCATATACATAAATAAATAATTCTTTTAAAAAAAGGACCATGGACACAATGTATTTTAGACATGATCAAAATAAGATTTTTATATAAAACCTCTCTGTGTATCCCTAGCTGGTGTCAAATTATCCATCCTCCTGCCTCAGTTTCCTATCTCCCAAGTACTGGGATTATAGGTGTATCCCACCACATCTGGAGAGAAATGCTAATTTTTATCTTCTAATGTTCAATTATGAAAAATTTTAAGCACATAGCAACACTAAAAGACTTTATTTCATACATTTCTCTAACATCTTTTATTCATTTCAAAGTAAAACACAGCTGTGTCCGGTGGCATATACCTATAAACTTAGCATTTGGAAAGTGGAATCCAGAGGCTGCCAAAAGTGAGATCTGTCTCAAATAATCAAAACCAACCAACCAAACAACAAAACCACTCCAAAACAAAAAAGGTGGGAGGGATACATTTTGCTTCCTTTGTCAAATGACGGTAAATCCTCTTTCCATGTTTGTACACACTGGTATTCATTTTCTTGCCACAGATTGCTATCACTTGTACCTAGTGGAGCTAGGTAAGCCCTACTGCATGTCAGGGACTGGACAATCACTGAGATCTTTGGAGTGGTCCCATTCCTCATGTAATCATGTGGTTGTTGTCTTTATCCTGGGTATGCTTATATGTATCAGTCCACGTGGGTAGCTATAACAAAGTATCATAGAGGGGCTCCTAACCAACACAAATGTGCTTTGCATGGTTCTGGATGCCAAGGAGCCAGTACTAATTAATGCATTGGCAGCCATATTGTATGCTGTAGGCCATCTTTCTGGTTACAGACTACTGGTTATTTTTTTTTTTCCTTCCTCTGTGTTCTTATGTGGTGGAAAGGAAAAGAACACTTACTCATCCCATTCATAAGGAATTTTGTCTTATGACCTAACCATATCCCCACTTCTTAATACCATCAATTGGAGGTTAGTGTTTTAATTACATTGTAGCAGAACATTATGGGTTCATGGCTTGGTGGGTGCAAAGTCATAAGTAAAACAGCAGATAAATGAGTGGAGAACAGTTTATTTACTATTACAGCAGCAAGTACAAGAGCACGGAGTATAATTCACAAGGCAGTGCCTTCCCAATCAAACCAAGGAAGAAGAGGAAAGGGGCAGGTGAGTTTTAGCCATTTGGCTGGTTCTGGTTTCTCTGGTGGACCCTATTAGCAACAGAAAGCAGCTTCAGAGGCTTTTTTCATTATTAAGAAGAAGTAGCTTTTAATTTTACAAACAGAGGTGATTGTCCCTGACAATGCATGCCTAGTGCCTAACAATATGACTTTTGAGAGCTGCACATACTCATTCCATAGCAAAGTACACCTTTCAAGGACTGTGGCATCACTATAGCTGAAAGGGAACCAATTTCCAAGTCCCCAAATTCCTTCAGAAGTGACTTCCCTAAGAACTTCTCTCCTGCTTTTCTTTCCTGCCTCTCTTTCTAAACCCTCAAAAGGAAAGCATGGCCTTCAAAGGTCAGGAGCTTACAAACTGCCTATGTGTAAAAGTCTTAGGGTTAAACAGACTAACAGTATTTCAAATATCAAGGTTAAAAAAATAGACCCTGATAAATCTTTGTTTTGTTTGCTTCTCCTTTTTTTTTTTTTTTTTTTTTAAAGGAATCTTATTTAACTCAAGGTCCTTTAGCCTACACTTTATCTCTCTTTCTTATGGAAGTTACATGTCCAATCATTTTGTGTAGTAGTATAGTAGAAGTAGTATAGTAGTAGCAGTGGTGGTGATGATACACACACACACACACACACACACACACACGAAATCTACATGCATAATTGCAATTGTAATTCAAATCAACAGGCTTATTATATGGAAGCCTTATAGCTATCACAAGGAAATAATTTAATATCTATTTTTGGTGATATTTTTCTTGGAAGGAATTCAACATGGTAATCAATTGCAGACTTTTAAGTATAAAATATATTATGGGCGGACAAATTCTTTGAGGAAATATGTAATATACAATGTCAAATTAAAATCAAATGGTAGAACAATGTAAAAAATTTTCAGCATTATGTGAGAATTTGTATTTTGTTTTGCTTTGAATGTACCCACAATGAATTTAAAGTCTACTTTGGGTATTTTCTTAGAAAAGATAACCTTTTCATTTCTATCTTGGCTTTGCAGTACTGAAGATCAGACTCAGCATGGTGGCACATAGCTATAATCACAGCACTAGGGACAAAGAGGCAGAAAAATTATCATGAGTTTGAGGCCATCTGGGCTATATAGTGACATTAAATCTCTTTAAAATCCAGCAAAAGGAAAACCCTAATAAACCAGAGTCTTGGTCATTTGAAGTGTGTGATCTACAAACCAAGTTACATCCCCAGCATTTGTTAACCTTTGAGACAATAAAAGTTGGTAACAGGGCTGGAGATCTAGATCAGTTCATAGAAGTCTTCTTGCCTTGCATTAGCAAGAACTCTGGCGCTGCAAACCAAGAAACAGAAAAACTGGGGAACATTCAGTGTTCTAGGACTCTAGTTGGAAAGTGTGGCAGCCTGGGAAATGTAGTCTTTCATTTTGTAGCTCCCATGATTCCTCCCTGTGGTCTTCCCTCCACCCTTTGGGATGGTTGCTCTCCCAGATCTACTTCTCTGGGATTTGACCATTCCTTTATTTTCAAAGGAAGATCTCTCCTTGGATTCTTCATTCTGTGATATTGTTAGTGATTGTGAACATCATTTCTAGAAAACCAGCCAGGCAAGGGGGAATCTAGCATTGCCGCTTAATTAGCTATGTGTCCTGGGGGCAAATCAACTTCTCTTTGACTTAATTTCTCTAACCTTAAACAGGTATAACAATCCCAACCATTTGAGGCTGTTTTGAAGACTTGTGAGGTGTCTTGACAATGTTGTTTTAATTTGTGTCTCTCCTGGCTGGACTGGAGCTTGATCTGTAGAAACAGTCTGATCTTAAACTCAAATATCAGCCTGCCTCTGTCTCTTGAATTCTGGGACTAAAGGGTGCATTATCACCTCCAGTCACGTGTACAATGGTTTATAGGATTATACATCAATTTATTGGAAGGTAAACAAATGACCTTTGAGGATATCTAAATCCTTAGAATCTGTGAATATGTTGTCTTAAATGACAATAAGGACTATGTAGATGTGGTTAAATTAAGAATCATGTGATAAAGTGATGATCCTGGTTTATCCTATGAATCTAATAATAATTCTAAGAGTCCTGGAAAGGAACAGGGAAGGCAAGAGAGTCAGGCTAACATTAAAGTGGCTGAGAAAGGACCTGGCAAACCATTGTTGACTTCAAAGATTGACAAAGGTTTGAAGGCTGCTTTTAGAAGCTAAAGAAAGCAAGGAAATGGATTTTTACCTTGGAGTCCAGAAGAACATAGCCATTCTGACATCTTGACTTTAGCTTAGTGGTGGTCATTTCCAACTCTTACTCCCACAACTTAAAATAATACATTTGTGTTAATTTGAGCCACCTAGTTGGTGGTAATCTGTTATAGAAGCAACCAGACATCAATACAGCTATTATTACGGTATTTCTCATTTTTTCTTCTGGGTTTTACTGATATAATTTAATGTAAACACTGCTGTGAAATCAAAATGGATCTCTTTTGCCCAAGTGCATGCTATTTTACAGTTTGCTTAACTGCTGCCACTCTTACTTTGAGAGCTGTCTTTGTAAGGAGCCCAGGTTCCCCTACAATAGACAATGGACAAAAGACCTTTTGGATAAACAGA
Organism: Mastomys natalensis; assembly: GCA_021653895.1. Classification (NCBI taxonomy): domain Eukaryota; kingdom Metazoa; phylum Chordata; class Mammalia; order Rodentia; family Muridae; genus Mastomys; species Mastomys natalensis. The sequence continues at coordinate 223,742 of JAJTUV010002326.1, forward strand.
AAGACAATTTATAGCAACTTCATTTTAGGTTTCTCATTAACAGACAGCAAATCACATGCTTTAGTTATGGAGCCTATGCGTGATTGGGTCACAGAAACCATTCTCTGAGGCCCTACTCAGGAAAATGTTCAAATCTAGCCTCTGTTTCTTCAGAAGGGCGGGGTTCTGGGCCTAGCAGAGATCCTAGAATAGGCACCAACCCATGAGAATTAGTGTCTTGTACTAGGAGACACAGGAAAGAAGGAAAATAGTTGGTGGGTCAGAGGAAGGTTAAAGGAGGAAAGAAAAAAAAATTAGTCCAACCAAATACTGGTGGAGAGACAGCCTTCCATCATCCATTGTTTTGAGTTTTGCTACATTTATGGAAACTTTGTCACGCACCCTCGGGGGCCGGGGCCGTACACCTGCCCCTCTAGGATTGTTTTGCCTGGGGCTGGCTTAGGGAAGTAGAGCTAGGAGAGCGGCCACCCTGGAGGGTTGGTGGGAGACCGCAGGGTGGAGTCATGGGACAAGCAAACGGGAAAGACTACATATCCCAGGCCGCCACGCTTTCCAGATGGAGTCCTAGGGCGCTGACTGCTCCCCAGTTTCCGTATGGAAGCGCCAGGCTACCACAGCTATTGTGCGTAGCGCTGTCGCCCTCCTCTTCCCGCTGCTTGCTGTCGTGTTGTTGGAGGAAAGCAACGTTTCCTTGCCGCTGGGCTTAAACTCTCTAAGTGCCAAACCCCACATCACGAGGGCTCCCAGGAACCAGTAGGCGGTCTCTGCAGCTGCCGAGTTGTGGGCGACGAGCCCCGAAGACCCGAGGAAGACCCGAAGGGAGCCTGTGCTCTCGTTCGCTCCCGGAGTTAGGGCTCGCCCCAGCGTGAAACAGTGGCATTGACTTTAAGAAGGGGGAGGGGAGGCACAGTCTGCCTCTCTTGGGGAGCCGGGGGAAGGAAGCCTCGACTGGCTTGGGAGCGCAAAGAGGCGGCCCGGCGCCCGCGCTCTCCCCGCCTCCACCCTGGGACGCCTGGGACACTGCGCTGTGCTTTGGGGAGACGATGACCTGGGGGCGTGCTGCTCCCTAGGCTGCACCCTGTCGGCGTCGAGAAGGCGTTTGGTAAGCACTCCTGGTCACCCGCAGCCACCACCGGACTACGCGCTCCAGCTACACACCAGCGGGCGCCCCAAGAGTTTCACTGGAACAGGTACCTGTCCTCCAAAGGGAGTGGGGCTAAGAGCCGCCTAAAAGTGGATCCTGAACACAAGGCATGGGTCTTATTCTGCTGATTATGCCATTGATGCTCTCGCTCTTTGTCTCTAATCCCTAGCCCCTCCGCTATCGTAATCATGGGGCATCCCCCGTTGGAGTTCAGCGACTGCTACCTCGACAGCCCCGATTTCCGCGAGAGGCTCAAGTATTATGAACAGGAGCTGGAGAGGACCAATAAATTCATCAAAGACGTAATCAAAGACGGCAGCGCGCTTATCACGCCTATGAGAAGTAAGTGGAAGGCTTCCATGAGCTGTTTGTCTGAGTAGGTGGTTCTGGCCTTTAAACCTTTCCATACCACAGCGGGAAGGGGGGGGGGTAGTGGGGGGAAGATCTGCAGTGACTCTCAACCCAGATCTCTTAAGTCTGGTGGGTTTCTCAACATTTGAGAGAGGGGTCTGTAGAAGTGGAAAGTGGTTTTAAGACAAGTAGAACTCTGGGCCTTTCCCTTTAGTGGCCCTGACCTTGTAAGACTTAATCTGTAAACGGGACAGGAGACCCCTAGCTTTGGAGTACTGTTAGCAGTACTTATTGAAACGACGGTCCTCCTAACCTGTCAGACATGGGACAACACCCCGTCAGTTACAAGCTGACTTCATGCTTACCAAGGAACTACCCCTCACCCCTAAAGAATGGGAATTTAAGGCTAAGAGCTCCAGTATAATTATTTTTGTCTAGGCTTTGGTTATTGAAGAAAAGTGTGGGGCAGTAAAAAAATTTACCCTTCGCAAATCATTTTCTAAGGATCTTTGATTGGCTTCACATACTACTGAATTCTGCTTCAGCGTGGAACAAAGACCTGTCTAGTTCATGGTCCAGGGGCCCAGATCCCTGGGTATAAAATACAGGGCCTAGGGTGTGGGCTGCTGCCCAGAAGGGACATTACCTAGCTTCGCTATTCCGTGGTCAGAGCTTCCTCACTTGTGGGACTTTTTTTCCCTTTCTGTGTGTATGTTTTTTATTTCTGCTAGTTGTCAGGAGGCTCAAAGAAAAAGAAAAGTGAACATTCCCAATGAGCGTATAAGCAAGCCAACCCCCTGTGCCAAAATATATACCCAGAAGAATGGAGGGTAATGATTAAGTAGAGCGAGGATTAATTAAGTTTTCTCTCCTTGGCTGAAATGAAAGATAATTGTGAAAGGTAAGTCACTGCGAAGGAGCCTCTCTCTGTTTTGAACTTTGTTTTGAGTGGATTTACCCTCACTTCCTCCCATGTCTAGGTTGTGTGGTCCCTTGTGCCAGGCTGCTACAGCCAAGCAAGAGTGGAGGGAGACCTGCTGCAAGCCAGTACTTCTCATGGAGCAGTTCTAGTTTGTGGTTGTCTAATTTGCTGCTGTCTGGCCACTTCTGGTCAGAATCCTTAAACTGTTGAAGTTCCTTCGAGTTCTTCAGTGGAGTTGGATCATTTAATGCTTTGTTGTCTTGTCACCTAGTCAAGAGTACACTTACATGAGCACCTCGACGATGGAATATTTAAAATGCTGATCCTTGCAGACTTGTAGGCTAGGCTTTGGGTGTGTCTCCTCTTAATAGAGTTCATTGAGAGGTTGAGGATATGGAGGTTGTGCCACAGAAACAGAAGCCTGAGGACTCCGAAAGGAGAGGGCAACTGTTTGAATTGTGGATTCCTTATGGCAAACTGCTCCTAGTATTAGCCAGCCAAGAGAGCTCATGATGAACTGTGCTAGTTAGAGGTGGTTTGGTGACATGTATGGCAAGGTGAAATTATGCTTAAAATGGTGTCAGCTAAGTCATCTCCAGGTGATTAAGTTGTGTAAGAAAACATTCAGTTCAATAAAACATTTTTGAGAGAGGTAAAAAGCACCCTCCCCCCCCCCCCCGATAATGATGGGAACTCAATTCAGGTCTCTGCATATGCTAGCTACATATACAGGTCTTGGTTTTTGGAGACAAGGTCTTAATGTGAAGGTTGGCTAGCCTTGAACTGTGATCTTTGTGCCTTCGCTTCCCAAGTGATGTTTTTACAAGCATGCTGGAAGGTTTTGTAAATTAAGAGGCAAATTTTCTTCTTTCTCTGTTTTCTGAGACTGTGAGTGGAAAGAGTTAGCAATCAGGCTCAAACCCTTGCACATGGGCTGCAGGTCTGAAAGCTCTTCTAGGATAGGGGACTCTTTGATATTGTGATCATTTTTTTCTTTTAAAATTTCATGGTCAATGTAGCTCAAAATAGGATGGGGAGATATTAAAACCCCCACAACTAACCCTTGCCTTGTTGCTTTTCTTTAAGCCCCACAGGTTCTAAACACTTGAGTAGCTAGGGGTAGAATAGCATTGTTCCTACTAATTTTACCTCAGTAGCATTTGTCCCCCATACTCTGCTTCTTCACACTGTGACGGCTCGGTGACTTCTTTTCAGGGTAGGTAGGGTGGGTGCAAAACACAGGTGTGCTCCTCCTGAGTGAAGGAAAGAAGAAATTATCACACTGGAATCGAATTTAAAGACCTGGATTCCAGTCATGGCTTCCCCATTTTGAGATCTGGCACAAACCATGTCAACCATGAAGTGTAATTCAAAAATTAGAAAAAGAATCTTGAGAGAGAAATGTTAAACTGTCCCAGTTTGGTAAACATGATAGCATATTACCATAAAGATATTGTACATAAATATTAGGTACAATAATAGATTTGTACAATATGAAATTGGTGGTGGGCTGGGCATGTAGTTCAGTGGTAGAAAAGTTTGCCTGTGCAAGGCCATATATTCCATCCACAGTACTGGAATTTTTAAAAAATGCCATATTAATGGTGGTAATTATATCCACCTCACAGGGTAGTTGTGAGGCTCAAGAGAATTAATTCTAAAAGGATTTTGTAAAATGGAAGTGCCTAAAACAAGTACATTGTTGATCGTATATCTTTTGGTTACTAACACATCTGTTGATGAATGTAAAATTTCAGTAAGGTTCAGAAAGGAAATACGTAAGTAGTAGTAGTTGGAAACAGCTTTTTCCCTTGTTATCTTGCTGGAAAAGATCACTCATCTGGGCACGATTCACCAGTGAGATTTTATTCTCGCTCATGGTTCCATCTTAAAGGTCTGGAACCTGGCAATAAAAGGCAGGACAATGATTGGCAAATAATTTGAGTATCAAATCAAATGGCTAGCATTCCTGCAAACTCCAGACATTTGGGACACTGGGCTGCAAAAACTCAGCTGTAATTTTTCCTTGAAGTTGTTAACCCAGCTGAAACTTGATGTCAAACTTTTCCCACTGTGCTTTTGCATAGAGCTCTGGATAAGGCTCTAAGCAATAACCAAAGTGTGCCCATTAGTGCATTAAATTGCTGTTAGTTTTTTAAAACTGTGCTGGTTAGTTTTTCTTTCCTTTTTTCTTCCTTCTTTCCTTCCTTCCTTCCTTCCTTCCTTCCTTCCTTCCTTTCCTTCCTTCCTTCCTTTCTCTCTCTCTCTCTCTCCTCTCCTCTCTCTCTCTCTCTTTCTTTCTTTCTTTCTTTCTTTCTTCTTTCTTACAACTTGACACAGCAAGAATTGTGTGGGAAGAGGGAAAACAATTTGGGGGAATTGCCTCCACAGATTGTCTGTAGGTAGGTCTAAGGTCTTTGGCAAATTTTCTTGATTGATATATAGGAGGCCCCAGCCTAAGTGCCACTTCTGGGCAGTTGGTACTGGTGGAGTGAAAAAAAAAAGCAGTCTTCATTATCCTTTGCTTCAGTGCCTGCCTGCAGGTTTCTGTCTTGAGTTCCTGCCCTCAGTGGTGAATTGTGACCTGGAGTTGTAGGCAGAAATAAAGTGTTTCCTCTTCAAGTTGCTCTTGCCAATGTTTTTATCACAGCATCAGAAAGCAAACCTAGGACAAATAATTAGGTTCATTTAAGTCAGTGCTCAGAGGTAATTGATGTTCCAAAGGGAGTCAGCCTTTCTCCTTTGATAGGTGCTTGATACCCACCAAATGGTGATGTATTTATAAGTTTTTGAGCATAGACAATGATAACTTAAACTAATAGAAAATAAAGCACCATAACTGTGACAGATTACAAGTTTGCCTGCTTTTCCGTGGGCCTTTACTGGTATTCTCTCTTTCTCTTTGTATCTCTCTCTCTTTGTGTGAGCTCTTCTCTCTCTCTCTCTCTCTCTCTCTCTCTGTGTGTGTGGTGTGTGTGTGTGTGTGTGTGTGCTGGAATGTGTGCATGCATATGTGCGAGTGTAGAATACAGGTTCCTAAGCATGCTAGGCAAGCCTTCCTACTAAAATAATATCCTCATGACTCTTCCTTTTTTATTTTTATGTTTTTCATGTTGACAGTTTTAGTCTTTTTGATGTTACTGGAAATTTGCTCTATGCATTGTTCAGTTTAAATAATATGGCTCATTGCTTATAGCCCCCGAGAAACCTGAGAACTTAATGTAGACTATATATGCTCATGGACCACATGCCATTCAATTCATGAATAACCTGTGCATATACTGTGGTTCTGATCTTTGTTCGAATGGCAGTTGTGTACACAGAGTGAGTCATGGATGGATATTGACCTTAAGAAGTTCCAAGACTAGTAGGGGAAATGTGGACAGGAGAAATTACTGCTTCATAAGGTATTAAAGTTCAGGACTTTAGAGTGGGTGGTGGACATGACTAGATGTGACATTAAGAGAAGAGCTCATTTCTTGGTGGAAGCCAGGAACAAAGGAGGAAATAGTGTTGGAGCTTGCCAGAATTAACAGCACTTTGATTTATTAAGCTCATCTTGTATACCAGTGATTCCTTAATTAAAAATTCTTTTTAGATGTTATACTTTATAGACAATCTATGCCAAAATAAAGTTTTTGCTAGGTGGGAGTGTAGTTTTCGCTGTCTTTTAGGAAGATTCACTGAGTGATTATCAAGAGTAAGGAGTTAGCACCCTCACACAAGTGGTTTTGATTTTTTTATTTTAGAGAGGGTCTCAGTAATGTGACTCAGCTCAGGGTTACTTGAATCCTCTATGTATCCCAGCTGGCCTTGACTTCATTATCTTGATTCATTAGTGTCTCAAGGGCTGTGATTACAGGCGTGCCACCAAACTCCACTGTATTTGTGACATTTAACATGCAGACACACCAGAAGAAGGCATCAGATCCCATTACAGATGGTTGTGAGCCACCATGTGGTTGCTGGAATTGAAACTCAGGACTTCTGGAAGAGCAGCCACTGTTCTTAATCACTGAGCCATTGATCCGCCCCTCCCTTCCTTCCTTCCTTTCCTTCCTTCCTTCCTTCCTTCCTTCCTTTCTTTTCTTTTTTTCTTTCTTTCTTTCTTGACAGGATCTCATTCTGTAGCCAGGCTTGCCCGGAACATGGTAAGTAGCCTAGGCTGACTTTAAACTTTATATCTTCCTGTTTTGGTTTCTTGAAGTGCTGAGTATGCAGGAATGAGCAACCACATCCAATTTTAGAGATGATCTATGTAGCTCTGGCAGGGTTTAGGCTCAAAATTCTCCCACCTCAGCCTCCTAAGTGCTGGAATAATAGGCCTGCATCACCATCCCTGTCTATATTTATATTTCTTATATATAGCTCAGGATCAATAAACTTGTGTGTAAAGTATCATATGCATAGTTTAGGCTTCAAGGCCACAGAATTCACTCCCAGTCTACTTTGCTGTTATATGAAAGCCGCCGTAGAGCAAGACTCAGTGAATCAAGCATTCTGGGAAGCCCCATTAACACTGAGATGTGATTTTCAACCTCCTTTCACATGTCATGGTGCTTTATTCCTTAGAATGTTCTCAGGCATTGCAAACGTAGGTAGTGGTGGCATATGCCTCTAACCTGGCACTCAGGAGGTACAGGCAGGAAAATGGGAGAATTCAAAGCAAACCTGGGACGCGGTGGATTGTAGGACATCCTGGGCTGCAACCCGGAGATCCTGTGTCTAAAAAAAAATATCAAAAGAGAACTTCCCTAGAAATATGAAAACAATTTTTAGTGCTGCTGGGGGAGGGTGACATATAAAAATAGTAAGCAGGGCTTATTTTACCAGCTGCAGTTTGCAGACCTTTGGTGAAGCCATTTCAATGAAGTGGACTTTTACTGGCAGCACAGCAAATGGAATTATTGGTAGGCTGAATGTCACATCTCAAATAACTCGTAAATAATTTTATTTTGGTGTGCTATAAATTATGGCTGCCGTGGATTCAAGGATCCCAGGCTCAAAGGAGAGAAGAAAGAAGGACGAAGTGGCTAGACGTCACTTAATGCATCTAGGGGAAAATGTAACAGTCTCTCCACATTCAAAAGACCTTATCACACCCTTAGTTAATTCTTTTCAAATGTTCATTTTTCTGGTGTTTTTGTTTTCTATTTTGGTGTGGCAGAGTCTTACTATATAACCCATGCTGGCCTTGAACCTGTAGCAGTCTTCTTAAATTCTGGGATTATAGGTATGTTGCCATAATACCCACATATACTGTCTTTAACTAAAGAAAATGTGCTTCTCTCTTTTTTTTTTTCAGGCTTACAAATTGAACCTAGGGCCTCACACATGCTAGAGAATTGCTCTGCCACTGAGCTATGTCTCCAGCACAATCAAATGTTCTTTGTAGGCTGGATTGAATGGACTGTAGTCTAGATTTATTAGCCAGAAAGTCTTGGCCTCTTATGTGCTAGCGAAATGGAGCATGGCCTTCTTCAGGGAGAAGGGTTTTCAAAGACTAGAAACTGATTTAGCAGAAGAAGGATTACAGTATAGTGGCAAAAGATCCTAGACAAAGCATCCAGATACTTGGGTATGATGCAGTTTTGTGTCAATAAAAATGGGGAAGGAGTAGGGCTTCTATATAGTTATGTCGCTTTTACTTCTAAAATTCCGTTATGTACTATAGTTTAACAATTTCAGAAAGAATGATTAGACTAATTATGGAATTCATATGTACAAAGAATTCACATAGAATTTAGTGTACAGGACATCATTTAAACAAAAATAAAACAAAATTTAGTGTTTCAAAACTAAGAATAGTACTGTATATGTATAAAACAGATGCCAGAAAACACACATAACCATTATGCATATGTTGCTTTGGGTTAATGAAACATAATGAATGTTTTAAAGGATCCAAAATGCTAGATATGGTTGCTTATACCTGTCATCCCAACACTCAGAAATTGGTGGCAAGAGGATCAGGAGTTCAAGGTCATTCTCAGCTACATAGTGAGTTTGAGGCTAGCCTGTGATCCATGAGTCCCTATCTTAGAAAACCATTCATAAATGAATGAATCTAGCCTGCAGCAGTGGTAGGAATACATAATCTCAGTATGTGTGAGGTGGAGGCAGGTATATAAAGAGCTCAAGGTCATTTCCTTGCTATGCATAATTTGAGGCTACATGAGACCTTGTCTCAAGAAAAAAAAAATCAAGGATGCTGTGTTAATCCTTTCATGTTGCTGTGATAAAATATGTTGACCAAATTAGCTTAAGGGAAAATGAGTTCCTTCTAGCTATGGTACAATTCATCATAGTGGGGAAGTCAAGGCATCAGGAACTTGATGGCAGCAGGTCACATTGCATTCATTGTCAGAAACAGAGAGCGATGAATGCTTGCTGCTGTTCAGTTCCTTCCTCCAGCTATACAGCCCTGGATCCCCTGCCCTGCCCATGGATGGATGCTTCTGCCTACGATTAAGATGAATCTTTGCTAGAAGCCCATTTCCCAGTGATTCTAGATTCCATCAAGTTGACAGTGAACACTGACCATCACAGATGCATTCAGTATCAAAAGTGTACATGGAGTTGGTAAGATGATTGTGGTATATTTGTGTAATTTGATATTGTAGCCTTAATATTTTAAAAGAAAATTTTGTTCTCACAGTCTATACTTTTATTTTGTTTTGAGAGTTAATTTACTGTTTTGTTTTTTTTTTTTCCATATACATTTAAAGACGTGTTTTACATGTTTACACTAAGGTCACCTTCCTTTTCAGTTTATGATTTAGCCGCTTTGGTACCTATCTATGGATTGCTTCCTGGGAGAATAGGTCGCTTCCAAGCTGCTACTAGCTATCTGTGTGATCTTGAGCAAATCGTTGACTTTTGAGTATGAATTTTCTCATTTATAGAATTAGAGCTCTACTCAGTGATCAGGAAGGTTCCTTGTGGGTTTAGCATTCTGTTTTCTGATTACTATTGCTAGGTATTTAGTGATTCTGTCAAAATCAAGCAAATACATCTTGACTCTAGTTGAGTAGGCAATAGGAAAAAACAAAACTAATGCATCTGTCATGGATAGACAGCTTGACTCACACTGGCCTGTTTGACTGTGAACTGTTGAAATATTCTTTGTAGGGGGAAGAGGTGTCAATCTGATGCCTCTCCGTTCTGCCAGAATAACCATGAGAAGAGAGTCTCTGTGGAGGTGGGTGTAGTGTTGTGATACATGGCAGGGGTGTGTGATGTAATATATGTTCTTAGTCAGAAGTTCACCTGTCATTATGCTCTGTGCCATTGAGCATACGGAGATGTTTTAGACCCCCGGAGTAAATTGATCAGTTTACTGATGTATGATTTGGGACTGCTTTTAGTAGATGGAAGCCGTGCTGAGTGGGATTTAATGCAGCTATATTACCATGTTCCTTAGAAGCCTTTGGAAGACTTACATTGCAGAATAGATTGAGGTACTGTGGGAACTATGATGGCAAATGGGACAATTTATGAGAGACGATGGTATCAGAGTTGGGGGAATAATGCTGTCTTAGGGTACTAATGATTGTAGCTTGACTTGCCTATTAAGGAAAGTTTTCTAATCGGGCTTTGGGATGGTGAAGAAAAATTATTTTTTAACGCAGCCCAAACCATTTGTGTAATCTGGAATCTGTTTCTCTAATCAGCACCACAGAATTTTCCTAAAAGCTCACAAGGATCTCGAAAGATACAGTTTACCAGGGGAGTCCCCCAGAAATCTCAAGCTGATTTTTTTTTTTTTTAGCTAGAGGATCCTTATGAGGCTTACTTACATCAAGTCCTAGACCTTGGACAATGTAAAGGCAATTCATTTAATTCAACGAAGATTTACTCATCACCTACTGTGTGCCAGTACTGCCATGGAGACTAGGGATATAGTGGTGAATAAGAAAGCATGATTGATTATGCTGTCTTGGAGCACCCATTAAATATCTAGTTATCTCTTTATTTTGTTACAGTTTTGAGAAGAAGTACAAAGAGGAAGTTCAGGGTGAAATATAATTTGTTGTATCTTTTGAGGTTCAGATTTGTGGGGTAAGAAAAAGGAACTTGACTATGACAATGTATTATCTATTGGCAGAAGAAGAAACGAAGAGAAAGAGTACCCAAGTCAAAGAGACTTGTGCTTCACCACTTTGCTAACAGCCTTGGTAATGAGCAAGCCATTAGTAATTCTTGTTTTTCTTCCTTTTGATGTTTTGAGACAAAGACATACTATGTAGATCAGGCTGGCTGTCACCTTTTAAAATATCTTTTTTCTTTTGCTTTTCTGTGTGTAAGTGTGTGTGTGTGTGAGTGTGTGAGTGTGTGTGTGCACATGTGTTAGGCACTTGTTTGTGTGTATATCAATCTTATTTTTAAAATGATTACATTTTAATTTATTTGGTGTGTCTGTGTGTGCACATGAGCAGGCCACAGTGTACATGAGAAAATCAGAGGACAATCTCAGGAGTTCATTTTCTCCTTCTACCTTGCTTGATGAGTGAACTCAGATCTTCACCCTGGCAGCTAGCGCGTTTGTTCACTGACCCATCTCATTGGCCCCACCTTTGGTTTTGAGATAGGGTCTCCCACTGGACTTGATGCTGTCAGTTTTTCTAGGTTGTCTGGCTGATGACTTTGAGGGATCCTTCTGTCCCTGTCCCCGCAGATGCATACTGTGAGTGCTGGGGATCCGAACTCAGGTCCCCAGGCTTGTGTGGCTGGCACTTTAATAACAGAGCCATCTCTATAGTTCTGGCCTCCAACTTCTGTTTCTCTTGCTCCAGTTTCTAAAGTGTTGCGATTGCAGATCCCTGCTACCATACCCCGTGCCACCATGTCCTCCTTCTCCTCCTTTGGAGTTGTACTTCCCCATTTTTTCACCCTAGAGGCAAGCAGTGGACTTTATTTCAGCACTTCTTTCAATTTCTTCTTCTTTAGGAGTGGGTTCTATTATAGGAAAGCATTGGTCTCTCTGGGACATGCTTTCTTCACTATTATATCTGGGTGAGACCAGGCATCAAGGTGTATACTGTAATCTCAGCACTTGGGGACTATTAAGTTTGAGGCCAACCTAGGCTACATAGTAAGATCCCAGCTTATCTGAAAAAGAAAAATCACCATCGCATGGACTGTAGACCCTGCCTAAAAGCAAATATACACTGTCCTTGCACAGACAAGGTCAAATAAAAATTTCAGAACCATAGATACCTATTAAAGGCAATAATAATCTACGGTGATTTGTTGAAGAAAAGCACTGAATCTAACAGCTGTGTTGTCGCCCCATTGCTCCTCCTTCTTACTGACAATTGTAGCCTTGCAGCATCTTAGCGGGTTAAAAACGGAATTTTGGCTCCTCAAAAACTCTCATACTCAGAGCCTTGCCATGTTGAATTACTTTTGAAGACAGTCCACTAGAAATGGTAACTAGCGTAGCTGGCTTACTGGGAGCAGCACTATTTACAGGGTGTTAACACCACAGCTACCCAAGACTTCTGTGTTAGTCAGGGCAAAGAAGTGCCTGACCCAAACATGAAAGCAATAATTGGGAGTTCTAACCTGTATGATATACCATATCATTATTCTAATTAGACAGGGCAGTGGGGCAGGGAAAGTAAATAAGGATGCAGATGGAAGAAGTGCTAAAGCCATCTGTCTCATCATAGGACATGGTTCTGTGTAGAGCCAGGGTTCTCAACCTTCCTAAAGCTGCGGCCCTTTAATACAGTTCCTCATGTTGTGGTGACCCCCAACCATCACATTATTTTCATTGCTACTTCATAACTGTCATTTTGCTACTGTTAAGAGTCATAATATAAGGATCTGTGCTTTCTGTGGAAGGGTCATTCAGTCCCAAAGGGTTAGAGACCACAAATTGGGAACCACTGGTGTGTAGAAAAGTCTAGGCAATTTGCAGACGATTATTCAAGGTAGTAGGGTTTTAGGACATAAACTCAGTATAAAAAAAATCAGTCGTATTTCTCTACATTGACTGATCTGAATTTGAATTAAGAAAAAACATTTACAATAGCACCAAAAGAATAAAAGCTTTATAAATGAAAATGTTTTAAAGTGACATTCATTTATTTATGTGTTTATGTGTGTACATGCACACAGAAGTCAGAGGACATGATGTGGGAGTCAGTCTGGCATTCTACCATGTGTGTCTTGGGGACTGAACTCAGGTCTATAGGCCTGAGTAAGTGCCATTATGCACTAAGCCATCTTGCTGGCTTAATTACAAATACATTAAAAAAATTATAGTACTTTTATTCCGAAAATTACAAAAAAAATCATTGAGAGCTGTGGATAAAGTAAAGCAGTAAGAGGGCCAGCCTAGCATGAGCAAGGCCCTGGCTTTGATTCCCAGCCCCACCTTCAAAAAATCATTGAAAGATATTAAAGATCTACCCAACAGGAAGATTCCATGGTCTCGAATTAAAGACTAATTTGAGATGGAAGACATGAAGGAAATAAGGCCTCTAGATACAACAGGACTGATGCACAAATGAACTCAGAGACTGACAGCATGCACAAGGCCAAGCCAGATAGGATCTCAGTGCTAGGAGAAATAGATACACACCCTGTCCTTAAACCAGAAGCTATTTCCAATTAATAACTGTTCAAAAAGAAAAAGAATGGTTTTCTCTGGTGGAGTATCACTGGGCATATAAAACACAGCTAAGGCCAGGTCCCATGACCAGCAGTAGATGGCCAACACAAAACGGGCTGAATGGTAATTTTTGAAGTTTGCGTGTGTGTGTGTGTGTGTGTGTGTGTGTGAGAGAGAGAGAGAGAGAGAGAGAGAGAGAGAGAGAGCGAGAGTGAGAGAGAGCGCGAGAGAGTGAGAGAGAGAGAGCGCACTTTGCCTGGGCATTTTTATTTTTACTTTTTATGCTTTTACTTTACATATTTTTTGCTTATATATTATAGATTCTGATTTGTTTTTATCGTGTGTGTGTGTGTGTGTGTGTGTGTGTGTGTGTGTGTGTGTCGCCATCTGCTTGTGTTTCTTATGCTTTTTCTTTGGGTCCTTTTTTTCCAGTTTGTCAGTGTTTTGCCCTTTTCTGGTTTGTTTTTATTGTATCTTATTTTCTTATTCTTTTTAGATGACTTTGCTTTCTAATGAGAGAAAGGAAGGGTGTGGATTTGGGGTGGTGGAGAAGTGGGAGGATCTGGGAGGAGTTGGGGGAGGGGAAACCATAATCAGAATAGATTGTGTGAAAGAAAAGCTTTTTTTTTAAATTATTTTAAAAAAGACAGTGCTTTCTTTCTTTCTGTCTGTTTGTCTTCCTCTTTCTTTTTCAGTGTTCTGAGACAGAGTTTCTCTGTGTAACCCTGGTTGTCCTGGAACTCACTCTGTAGACCAGGCTGGCCTCAGATTCAGAGATCCTTTTGCCTCTGCCTCCCAAGTGCTGGGATTAACTGCATGTGTCACTACCACAGGGCTAAAAAAAAAAAAAAAAAAAAAAAAAAAAAAGACAATACTTGTTATGATGGCAGTATAGTCCACCTGATCTATATAGATTTAGCACTGTTTCCAGCAAAGCACTAAATAGCTTTGTTGTAGAAATTTATTAGCATCTTCTGCCATTGTCAGGCTGGTTTGGAATTTATCATGTAGTATAGACTAGTTTGAATTTGTGATTGTCCTCCTGCCTCAGCTTCCTGGGTCCTGGGAGGTATGAACCACCACACCAGGCAAAATAACAAGAACATTTTAATATTAATCTGAAAAAAAGAGACCCCTCCATCTTGAAAACTAATTTAATTGGAGAACTTGTCCCACTCAATTACAAAACATTTTGTTGAGCTGCGCTAATGAATGCATTGCCACCAATAAAGACTTAGGAGGTCAGTGGGATACAGTATTGGGGAATAAAACATCATACTTCTAGTAATTGAATTTCACCAATGAGTGAAGAGAAGAGACATCAACTGATGGTGCTGAGTTAACCCAACAGGTTATCTAGTAAACTGCTGTTGGATACTGGCCTTTAAAACACACAAAAATGAATTATAAGGAATCAGATACCTAACAGTAAGAACTAGATCTGTAAAACCGTTGAAAGAAAGTGATGTTTTAACACTTCTTGGCTTTGGATCAGATATGAGTTTCTTATTTGTGATGCCAAGTGGCAAAAAGTAAAGGAGTTAATTTGGAGTTCTTCAAGGTAAATCATTTTGTGGTAGAAATAATGTCATTCAGAAAGGAAGATTGGAACCTAGTTATCCTACCTAGAACTTCTAATACAGTTCCACAAAAAGGAAAACCTGAAAAGTTATGTTTGGTGTGTGAATAATGCTTGTAATTCAATTAAAAAACAACAACAATGACGATGACAACAACAACAACAATCCAATTAGAAATGATGGAAGTAGCCAAGCATGGTGGTACTCACCTGTACTCAGGAGGTTGAGGCTATAGGATCAAGAGCTCAGGGTCATTTTCAGCCACACAGTTCATTCAAGGCTACAGGGTTATTTGAGATTCTACCATCTAAAGCAAAACAAAACACCAACAACAGCAACAATGACAACAAAAACAAAATGAGGCAGGCAAGAGGTAAAGGCACTTAACACCAAGCTTGACCACTTGGCCACCATGTGTATGCTGTGTCATGTATGCACCTAACACACCACACACACACACACACACACACACTCACACACACACTAGGCCTGAGATTCCTAAACGCCCAAGGCAAATGGTAACAGAGATGAACATTAAAAGTTATGAGCGTTTGAGAGCAGTGAGATGGCAGTAGGAAAGGGTGCTTGTTGTCAAGACAACCTGCATTCCATCCTCGGAACCCACATAGTGGAAGGAAAAAACCTACTGCTATGTTACTTCTGCCCCCTTGAGCTTGACTTAAAATCATTCTTTGGGGGAAATGCATGTAAAAACCACAATAAGATATCATACCTCATTCACATGGATGGCTATAAATAACAAGACAAAACATTGGAGAATTTGCAACCTTTATTTATTGTTGAGTATATAGCATATTTTAGCTACTTGGGAAAGTTTAGCTGCTCGTCTTTGTCAGTTCTTTCAAAAATGGTTAAGCAATTGCCCCATAAATGAACTATTCTATTATCTGTCTATTTATCTGTATCTACACACACATACACCCCCCCCCATGAATTATTATCTATAATGACCAAAAGTGGGAAACTAGCCTAAATGTCCATTAACTGAGAGTTAAATAAGTATACAGTGGAAAGCCATTTATAAAAGACTACATATTGTTCATGATTCCTTTCAAATTCAGAAAGCCAACCTACTAGAGTATTAGCAGGCCAGTGTTTGCTCAGGGTTGGATGGTTAAAATGTATTGTGATTGCCAATGGGTGAGGAATATCTTGTTTGGAGTGGTGAACGTTTCTTAATTACCATATGATGGTGGCTGTGAGTATACAAAACTCACCTAGTTGTACATTGGGTGTAATTTTATGGTACATAAGTAGTATCTTTGAGTTGTGTGTAAACCGTACAATGACACGTGTTTGGAAAACAGAACTGCTTCTTTATTAAACTTAGACTTGCCTTCAATTCTCCCTTGAATCAGACTTGAAAGTCTGGTTTGAAAGATTCACATCTTTAGCAATTGACTGTATATCTAGGGAAAGGAAGCCAAGAGAGAGAATTACTCCTTCAGTGACCAGGAACTAGAGCCCAATTTGGGACTAGCATGGGATTCTCTAGTTTCCAATTCCAGGCACACTCTGCAGACTCTGAAGCAGGTACCTTGCTTCAATCTGTCTGGATGCCCTTTGTTGGGGGCAGAGTTGTTTGAAATGACCAGTTAGTAGGGAGATACTGTATTAGTGGAAAGTTCTCCTTTATTCTTTGCCTGTATCATGACTGAGATCAGGTGTTTTCCCCATTGAGCAGTCTCACTGCACCCTAATTAGCATCTGATGGTGTTTTCTTTCCTTGTTATAGAAGGATGGTAATATATCCCTGTGGCCTCACACCTGCCCTTTTTGTCCCTTCCCTAGGAGTCTAGAACAGCTGGTTGAGCAGTTCTAGAGGCCTCCCATCCTCTCTGCTCATCTATCTACTTAATGCAAACAGCTGCTTTTTGAGTAGTGAGGAGTATACACTGGGAAATGTGTGGCATTACTCATGGGTGACAAATTTCTCTCCCCTCCCTACATTATTTTTGTCCTAGGGCGGCATGGAATTTCTCACAAGTGGCCAGCAGTAGGCCCAACAGTACAACACCATATTAGGAACTTCCACAAAAGGCAGTTCTTTTGTGAAAGGTTTTCATTAAGGACTACCCAGAAGCAGGAGGCCACACTTCAGCTTCCAAATCTCTTTCCAGAGCCAGGCTGTTGTGGAAATGCCTTTCTCTTGTGAGTGGAAAATTATGTACTATGCACATGGTAGTGGACAGCTGGAGATTAATGCTGGAATCACCCATCCCCAATTTGTTAGATGGAAGAGGACAGTGAGTAACAGTCCTGTAGAAGTGCTTTGCACTTACAATTTCCTTTAGAGCAGAAAAATCAGAAACAGGAGAGTTGCAAGGCGAGTCTCTGCAGAGTTGACATGTTGAATTTCTCTTGTCCTTGAAACACCAGTATGGCCATCTCCTATATCAGCTGATCTGGCAAGTGCCTGCCTGACTTGCCAAGCTCTGCGGGAATGGTACTAGGTGGGAAAGAAGACGGAGCAGTGTGCTAAGTGGCAGGCAGCTCAGCCAGGGTTTGCCGTTTCCCTGGTGGAAAGGAAGCAGAGAGAAAGCTGGGTTCTCTTGGCATTTGTTTGCTTTTCCTTTGTGAAAAACAGAGGCTGTTTAACCACTTTCATTCTTTCCTTTTTTTTTTTTTCTTTTGAAATGAGGACCTCAGCATATGGCCCAGGCTGATCTCCAGTAACCCTTTCACCTGAGTAGCATCCAGAATAGCTGGGATGTAGGGACCATTGCACCTGACTCCCTCCCTCCCCTGCCCTTTCCTTCCTTCCCTTCCCTTTCATTCCCTTCCTTTTCTGACAGTGTCTTACTGCATAACCAAGTAATGACTGCAACTCATGATCCTTCTGGTATTACAGGCCTGTATCCCCATGTCCCATTTCCTAGTTTTTCAACAATGGGCAGTGTCTTGCCAGATAGACTCATAGAGTGCCAAGGGCCTTTGTGATATTTGACTAAACTCTTGCATATTTTTGAATGAGGAAACGGAGGGCCACCACATATCCTAGAGCCAGTTAAGCACAGACTCAGAACTGTACCTACTATTTGTCCCATTGGTATGCTCTGTGTATGACCTTCTAACACCGAAAGTGTCTGTTCTTCACCAACCTCTGTTTGCTGAGCTGCATTTTGACTTTCAGAATTATTTTCATCTTGTGAGAGTCTCTTCGATGCTTGGAGCCAAGAAATGCACCCCCAGTGTACTGCACACTGCATATCTGCATAAAACCACACATCTTACACATCTACTGGAATAGAGTGAATCTGATGACATTAAAACTGTAGGGATTTTTTTTGTTTGTTTTTGTTTTGCTGTTATTGTTGATTTTTGCATGGCAGAACCTGGTGCAATATATGACCAAGAGCACTTCTCTAACTGACCATCCTCAATGTGTAAACGAGGAATAAAGAATATAGTCCAGTTAGAGTTTAAGTGTATAACAATGTTTGTTTTGGGCAACAAGGTTTGTTTGTGTGTGTGATCCTGCATGTGGACTTTGATGTAGATCAGAGTGTAAACTACCATTTGCAAAGTACTTTATACTATGCAAGGTCTTTTCTTCATGGGATGTTTTTATTTAGTCCTTGAGAATTTCATACAGTGTATTTTGACATATTCTTTCCTTGCTCCCAACTCTTCCCAGATCCTCTCCTACTTCCTTACCTACCCAGCGAACCCTCTTCTTCCTGATAAGTTCATTTCACATGCATTCTTTTACTTAATCTGTGAAGGAAGTGTTATTACCTCCAGTTTCATAGATGGGTAAGCTAATGCTTTGTGAACTTTTGTATGTCTTTTGGATTGCTGCACTAGTCAGTATCAGTTTTTTTTTTTTTTTTTTTTTTTTTTTGCATTTCCACAGAGTGCAAACTGTTAAGTATTTGGGGACTAACATGTATTGGTTGAAATCAGTTATGTCTTTAGATGGACTTGTGGCTATCTGATGGCACACATACACAGTGACTAAGAACATCAGGGTGCTCTCGGGGGTGGAGCACATTCCTTAGCATGCATGAGGCCCTGCGTGTTATCGCCAGCACTGCACAAAACCTACTTTCTTTCTAGTATTTTCCAGGTCAGTGGAGTTTCACCTGCCGTCTCACAACCCATGAGTTAATCAGGCAGGACATTATGTTGTTGCACAGGCAAAGTAACCCAGAGCCGTAAAAGTCCCCGTTTTATTGATGATGAAATTGAAGTTCAGTCAGAGTTACTCAAGGCAGCAGTCTGGGCTGTAAACCCTAATCTGGATTCTGAGGGCTTTATTTATTTTTTTCTTGCGATGGTCACCCAGCTGTCATGTCTTGTTTGAATCTGGGACATCTTTGTCCCTGTCCTGTATGATACCTTGTTATTGCAGTTGCTTGATTCTCCCAGGTCTCTCTGACCTTGCTTCACACTCAGTCTTCTGCTCCTTGAGCTCAGTCTCCTCATACCATCTCCTTATGGAGCTTCTGCACTTCTGGCACCCCCATCAGGGTCTTACGATTCCCCTTGCTGCAAGACCCTAGGAGTCCCCTTTCAGGCGCCTTGCCTTACTGTGCCTTGGTTTTCCATGTGCTCTCCTAGCCAACTGACAATTTAGCTGCTCCACTTCAAACAGTGATTTCAATCAAGTCTTTCAGATCCATCACTGTCACATGACAGGCAGCTTCCATTCAAAGAGGTCATAAGTAGCTGCAAGGATAGAGGGATTTTAGGACTATTCCTTTGCTTCCCTCTTACCCATGTGCCTTTAATCAGTTCCTGCTTCTTTGGCAGTAGGGGGATAATTGGCATGGTTTTGTAGCAGCGCCCCATTATAGGGATTTCCACTGCAGTAGGCAGCTTTGTGCTAGCTAGCCTATGCCTGGCATCATTACTGAGGCAATTGTTGCTTTTGGGTCAGGTCTAACAAGTCCAGCAAGATCTGGCTGATTAAAGCATTCAGTTGCCCACTGGGCAAGGCAGCACTTGCTTGGTTGGTCTTCTTTCCAGGGAGAATTTTGAAGTAATGTGTGTGTGTGTGTGTGTATGTGTATCTCACCTTTAAGGAGTTAACTCTTATTGGTAATGTGTGAACCTCCAGTTGCCTCTGGCTATTCTGGAAACTTCTGATCAGTTGTGCCACTCAGGTTTTTCATGACATGCACCTGAGTTTATAAGCCAAGCAAGAGTTAATAACATAATGTTTAATTTTTCTTTCTAATTAACATGTAGTACCTATTTATGGGCTACAGTGTGATAGTTTATTCCATAGATACAATACACCACCGATCAAATAACATTTTCATTGTCTTACAATGCTTGATATTTGGAGACACTGAGTACTTTCTTCGAGTTCTTTATAACATATGTAATAACATCGTGAACCTTAGTCACCCCAGTGTGCTGTAGAACAGTATCCATTGCTCTTGTCTATATTTTGGTGCCCATCATTGGATTTCCCTCCATTTTTCTTCCCCTCACCCCTTTCCAGTCTCTAGTACTTAGTCTGTCCCCTTCAGTTTGAGGTCAACTTTGTAGCTTTCACAGATAAACAAGCACCTGCTGTGTTCACTTTCCTGTGCGTGACTTATTTTATGC
The DNA here is from genome assembly GCA_021653895.1 of Mastomys natalensis. Lineage (NCBI taxonomy): Eukaryota > Metazoa > Chordata > Mammalia > Rodentia > Muridae > Mastomys > Mastomys natalensis. The sequence continues at coordinate 243,940 of JAJTUV010002326.1, forward strand.
AGTTTACTGTCTTCCAGTTCCACTAATTTTCTCACAAACGATAGCACTTTGTCTTTTATGCCTGAATCTATTGCATGCAATTTTCTTAATATCCTGGTGCTCAGAAGCCAGGTGTGGTGATGCATGCCTCCAGCTCTGACAGCAGAGAGACTAGAGGATGGCTGCAAGTTGGAGGCCAGTCTGGGCTGCACAGTGAGTTCCAGTCCAAACAGTGCTTTGTAGCGAGACTCTGTCCCCAAACAATACAAAAATCTAGAAAAAAATTGTTTAATAAAAAATTCTCTCATCCTCTTGGCAAAAAATGAGAAATATAGTCCCGTTCTGCCCACTGAGCCTGTAAAGGTTCTTGTTTTCTAATGTTGATGAGAAATTGAATGCATTGCTGTCATTAGCTTTGAAATATTCTGTAAAGTTTCTCTTTGAGAATAATTGGTGGAAGGAGACTTTTGTAGTCTTGCATTGTTTTCTGGTTTGCTCTTTGTTGAAAGCCCTAGAAATAAGGGAAGAGGGGGTAAAGAGTAGTCATTTTCTTTTCTGGAGGTCCTTTGTCTCTCTTTGCACTAAAGCTGGGGTTAGCATGTGGGCAAATCTTACCCAACACTCATTTTTTTTTGTTTTTTTTTTTTTTTTTCCGAGACAGGGTTTCTCTGTGGAGCCGTGGCTGTCCTGGAACTCACTCTGTAGACCAGGCTGGCCTCGAACTCAGAAATCCGCCTGCCTCTGCCTCCCAAGTGCTGGGATTAAAGGCATGCGCCACCACCGCCTGGCTCCAACACTCATTTTTATAAATAATATCTACATTTTAGAAAATAATTTTTAATGCATAAGCCCACCCCTTTGATTTGATATATTTGATGGTTGGTGTGGCAGATGGCAGAATTAGTTCTTTGAATCTGGGAAACAGTAGCACTCACAAGACTGAACTAAACAGAGCAATGTTGATTGTCAGTGGTTGGCTCTGGCAAGGCATCTCATTCCTTGACTGTGTCTGGCGTTGGCTGGGCTTGTGTAGTGAGGTGTGCAAGGAAGTGCTTCTGGAAATAGCCTACTTCCTCATACTGGATGAATGCTTGGTATCCAGATGGCACTCCAAGGTGACTTGCCATTTGAATGGGCAAAGTGTTGACCCTAAGCAATGTTTTCTTAGTTCCCACCCTGGGGCATAATACAATGTCAGTTCTTAGTTCTGATTCAGGAGTTTTGCTTTCCCAAATGCCCACTCAAAATCACAATGGTTCAGTGATTCTCTAGTATAAAACTGTTTTTTTTCCTTCTTCCTTCCTTCCTTCCTTCCTTTCTTCCTTTTTTCTTCTTTCTTTCCTGCTTCCTTTCTTTCTCATCATCATCATCTTCATCTTCCTCCTCCTTCCTTTCATTTTTGACATAGTTTAGCAATGTTGTCCAGTCTCATCTCACATTTCTCGTCCTCTTGCCTCTTATGTTCTGTCTTTGTATCTATTGCTTTGGAACTCTGAGCTCTGAGATGAATTGTTCAATTAAGGTGATATAGAAGCCATCTGCAGCTCTGCGCTCAGAAAAAGGCAAGGTTTCAATATTACCTTCCCTCTTTGTCATAAGGTAACAGGGGCTCATTTCTCTCTTTGATAAGTTTGGGAATTTCTGGTTCATTAAAGGGGCCAGACAGCAGCTCCCTTTATAGTCAACAGTGATGTAATATACCAAGCACTGAAGAAGATGGGACAGGAACCACAGAAGTCACCACAGGGCACACTGCCCAGGCAGGCTGTTTGCAACTGGCCGGATAATATTTCACTGAAGTCTAAAGAAAAGGAACGGTGTGGTTAATCTTTCAGTTTCTTCAGTTTCTAATATATCCCTTGTGTTTGACTGTAGGATTTTTATTTCAGTGGCATTATTTTGGATGATTTTTTTTTGAAGTGTGTGGCGGCTTATGTGATTTCTGATAATTTTACCAAAATCTAGTGAGCTGGACTCTAAAGCTTAGCTTGAGAGAATAATCTCAGGTTCTCTTTTGTAAGCAGGTCAGAGAGAATACAAAACTGACTTTTAGAAGAGGTTCAGAGAGGTCATGGACTCAAGCCTTTCCTCTATCTGAGAGCTGGAGAAGACACATAGATAGATTGTTGCCTTGATACTTTTTTCCTTCAGTAACTTCTTTATGTGGAGAACACCAGAAACTATTTGGGAATTTCTAACTTTTAAACCTCAAGGCTTTAAGTAAGCTTCCTATTTTTGTAATTTCATGGACTTATAGGACATTCAGGATGGAAATGGTTGAAGACATAATATTGGCTGAACTTGAATTTCTAATCTTCAGTTTCAGTGTATTTGCTATCTAAGGAAATTAAGTTTATCAGCAAGGAGTGGCATCGGTTAACATAATGGCCTTGCAGAAATTAAGGTTTCCTTTGGGGGCCTGTAGACCTGGGCTATGAGCTTATCTGTTGACATTTGGCCAGCTATATTCTTGTGTTTGTGTGTTTGTGTGTATGTGTGTGTGTGTGTGTGTGTGTGTGTGTGTGTTTATATGTGACTATGTGCTTGTGGGTGTGTGGATGGCAGGGATTTCCCTCAGTTGTTTCCCATCTTGTTTTTTGAGACAATGTCTTTCCTTGAACCTGGAGATCTTCTATATGGAGCTAACTCTTGTTTTGCTGTCTTGAGACAGAGTCTAATACATGCTAGGTGGGCCTGGACCTGGCTGAGGCTGAGGATGCAGCCTTGTATATTTGGCTAGGCTAGCTGCCCATCCTGTCCCTGAGCACTGTGGATACAGATGTGTGCCACCATGCCTAGACTTTACATGGGTACTGGGGATCCAAAGTCAGGTTTTCAGGTTTGCATGGTAAGCACTTTATCCACTGGCATACCTTCCTGTTCTCTATCACTTTCTTAACGTCTCAGTTTTCTCAACTCTACGGAGACTGTAGTGCCAACTTCAGTCACTGAATATATGCATGAGATAATATAGTTGAAAATAATACCCTCCCTCCACACCATACATCTCTGCAGTGCTGGGGACTGAATTCAGGGCTGTGTACACGCTAGCCAAGTGTTGACCTGTATCGTCAGAGTTAAAAGTTCTTGAGAAACTTAAGTACTTACACATATATTTATGGTAGTATTTATGTAATAAACTTAAATGGGTACTATTGGTAACTTGGCTGGAGTTATATGTACATCTTTCTTTGAAAATTCCAGAGTACCTTTTAGGAAGTGACAAGCAAAGGAACATGAGTGTAAATATCATCCTGCCATAGGGCCCTATGGGTACTTGAGGGACAGTAAAGTAGGAACTGATGAGAGAGCCTTCCTAGGGCACCACATCTGAGCATCCTCATTCTCACACAAGGTATTGGTGTGTCCTTTCCCCTGAAACACGCCCCCTACCACTGTTTGTAGTGTGTTAGTATATCTTCAGAGTGGTACTGAGGAAGGGGACAATCATTGGGTGTTGACAAAGTTCCTATCACAGTTTCTGGTCCTCAGCATTCTTTATTTCATTTGAATACATTAGAGTACCTTTATTTTTTAGGCTATGAATTGAGGCCCTCAAACAGTTAAGTGGCTTTTGAAAGAATTCACAGAGATAGTGACCATGATGATAACAGGATCGGTTGTCCGCTTTGCTTCTTACCCACCATCCTTCCTTGTCTAGGCTTTTGTTCCTGTCACTTCATAAGAGGGACTTCCTTCCCCCTTACCAGCTGATGGCCTGCTTCCTCTTAAATGGGGAGATTGGCTTAAAAAGTGCAATAGGAGTGGCATGTAGCAATTCACAGTACACTGTTTTACCTTGGATTGTTTAGTTAATGAAAGAAATAGTAACAATCCATTCACAGTATTTTTGTTGTGGTTGTTAGGGGAAAATATCTCATAAACCCAGGAATAGATGAACAGGACAAAAAGAAAGGAAAGAAATCACATCAAAAATTTGCCTACTGTAGCAGAGCTGAAGTTGGAACAAAGTGCCTGGGTGTGGGCAGGGAAGAATAGACAGATGTGTTGTGGGCAGGGAAGGATAGACAGATGTGGTGTGGGTTTCCCACGGAGGTGGTGTTGGCTAGGAGGAAGAGTATATTCGTATTTGTGTGTGCTGTGGGTGTACAGGGGATAAAACCTTCCCCAGAATTGAGTCCTTGAATTTATCTATGTACCACTCTCCAAGGGCATCATATTGATTATCTTTCAGTTGCTTTTCCTGATAAAGCCATAGGGCTCAGCTAGTAAACACTTATTACAATGTTCAGAGAACTCCTCTCAAAGAATACACTGACACTGTCTCTAAAAAGCTGGCTATGTTTTGAACCTTTTGCTATGCCCCAGTTGTTATAGAAGTCATTTTAAACCCCAGAAGAGATTTGTACCTATGATCTTCTATGTACTAGATCTAAACAAGCTAGAGAGGAAGAACTTCACAGTGACTGAAGACTGTTTCACTTGCTTGTTTTTCCATCCACTACTTTTTGGCTTAGAATTATTGCAACAGCCCTTTCTAGTGGCTGGATGTAATGACCAAGTGTGACCAGGGATATAATTTCTAATCTAGTATCAGAAATCTCCAAAATGTTAATATTGGACAGTAAAGAAACACTTTCAAATGAAAGTCTGTCTCTCCTTTCAGGCCTCAAGTACATAATTCAGATGGGATCCTTGTTTGCCTTTATTTGAACTGTGTTTAAAATCTTTTCAGTTTATGAAACAGTCTTTTTCACTCTCCTGACATGGACAGGAAAGAGGCTATGTTAAAAGTGTCTGATAGTTTTTTTGAAGTAAAAGAGGTACTGAATCACCTGACAGATGTCTAACTTATCTTGTCACCTATGGGTATTGCATGAAAATCTTTTTCCTTGTA